>MQRK01190883.1:5490-17573 GCA_001938485.1 Girardia tigrina | reverse complement strand
AAAACTATTAGATTTTATTTAAATTATTATTACAATGTAATTATATTAAAAGTACATTAATAGGTAGAAATTAAACTGACTTTATTTAAGTGCGGGTTATACGTAAAAAAATTATACTTTTCATAGAAATTTTTGATATTTTTAATGTGCGGGTTATACATTGGTGCGGGTTATATGCAAGAAATTAGGGTAATTTAAAATCAGCAAAATTTATTGTGACCAAATTAACAAAAAAGGGTTTAACGTTTTATTTATTATCAATATTTAAATTTAAAATACAATTTATGAATTCAAAACACGATTTGCGAATTTAAATACAATGCCCGAATTTAAAATACAAAAATATTTAATTTAAGCAACATTTAAATTTATTATTATTTAATAGCTATTCATTAATTATAAAACTTTTAATGGCAGTTTCTATATATATTTTATTAATTATTTATCGAATTTCCAATTGGCTTTTAAATTTAAATTATCTTTTTTTTATTACATATCTGAAAACAAAAATTTCATAAAGTTATTCTTCCGAATAACTTTTAAGATAAATGTAAAACAATTAAAATAATACAATTAAAATTCAATTATTTATGAAAATAACTTTTAAAATTAATTAAGATGTTTTTTTAGTTTTTAGAAAACTTTTAATTTTAAATATTTCCCTATTTTAGAGATTATTTATAAAACTTATTTTTTCAAAATTTAAAGAATCAACCTGTCATTCACATCAGTTATATACTCTTAGTGTCTCTTTATTGTCAGAGAGGCACAAACATGTTCAATAAATCAATCATAAAAGAAAGTAAAGATGGCACAATTATATTTCAAGCGCATTAATAAATTCCGATAAAATAAGATCGGACCACAGAGTAGCACACACCCGCAAACAGAACACAAAGATGCGACCTATTGGGGCTTGTGTGTGTAACCTATCCACAGTCTGAGGATGTAGAAGAGCAGGGATCCAGCCATCGAGTTCCGTATCGAATACCCTGATTGCCGCCGTCAGAATCTGTGACACAAATTAATGTGGAAAATATAGCAGATTAATAACCTATACGGTTGTTGCGCTACTCCTCATTCAAGTGAGGTCTCGCTTGCCCTAGTACCGACACACAACTACCATATGGAATACCCACCCCTTTCCCCTTATTATAGCCCTAAACAAGTTGACAACCCTCTTGTCTGACACTCCTCCTTCCACTGATGTTCTTGATCGAGTAAATTTGAGCACGGTAATCACCTGAGGGATACACTGTCACTGGATCGAATCAGGACATTTGATGACAGTTTGAGACCTAAGGACCCTGTGGTCGATGAATGGGGTTGAATTTGTTTTGATGCATGTCTCTCTGCATTATCTAGACATACAATTGTGTTCATAGGTCCCCTGATAAGAGCTTGTTTCCAATTCAATTATAGATGATCAGAGACATCCCTCCCATGAACGATAGTAATGAGCAATTATAAATGCGGTCATCGAATGATGGTTGCTCTACTCTCTAGTACGCATCCTCTCTTACACACTACAGCCTGATGACAACTGGAATTCACGAGATAATTCTAACTCTCACGTTCACAGAATACATAAGCGTGTGGATGAAGACAGCATAGCAACTAGTTGAATGGTTACAATCACTTATAAATCTATGTCAGATTAGCTACATTTTGATGGTTTAGAAAGATGATGATCGAGAAGCTGAAATACGGCAATGAGAGAATATTAACTGCAGATTGTGAGACAGAGGCAGACATTTACGGAGGAAGGAGTGGAATGAGTCGAGAATCGTTTGGGGGATGTGACAAATGAGACAATCGAATACGAGTGTCAGTGAATGGACGCAGATTAGAGACAAAGTTTCTCGATATTTATGCAAGGGCAACTTGACAATCGATATCGGCAGTGAAGGAAACAAATTGCCTTTACAAATGATAGGCGAGAGATTCTGTGCCGGTGGAGACAGAGAGAGGAGGAGCGATCGGTCGGTTACAGAAGCAGAGATGAGCAAATATGGAGGAATAGACGGAGACATTTGTCGAGAGCAGTGGGGATTCATTTGAGGGAGGACGTGACAGAGCAAGCGAATATGGAGTCAGTGTGTCGGGTCTCCCGCGAGAGCGCATCTTACTGATCATCAGCCGGACCGTCTCTGGATGGGAGGGCGTCCACGTAATTGGACAGAGACTCAATCAGTCATTCACTCAATCAATAAACATAGCATTCAATCCGATCACTAAATACAGCCAATCAGTGCAAGTTATCAATACACTCTATCACTCAATCAATGAATCACTACAGTTGCTCAAACAAGAATTACTATCAATAAATGCGATCGATCAATAAATTCATTCAGTCATTGATGGTCGCCATTCGACAGCGCCTGCTGCAGCTCCATCTGACTGGTCGCCCCTTTGCCATCTTAATCGACTCTATCGACCATTAACATCATCACTCACACACTCGATTACTTCGTGGACACCTGGTACATCCCAATAGGATCCGCCACTCCTGATTGAACGCTATTTCAAATCGAGCACTGTTTGCGCGATTCAATTGATCGATTCAAACAAATCGCCTTGTCTCGCGTGGCGAATGTTCTTCTCGCGGATGTCGCAACGAGAGCATTTTATCGCAATTTCAGTAACAAGAATTTTTTTCCATAGAAATTAAATTAAACAACAAATTTTAGTTTCATAAAACTTTACGAAAATTTTCCAAGGGTCATCATTTGTATTTGTAGTGCTTATAAGAAATGATTTACAATCTCTTTTTTAACGAAGCAAATAGTATTTTTCGGGGGTAAACCCTCCTCCAAGTGGGATTTTCACTTTTATCCTGTTACAGATTTCATAATATCATGTTTTTATCTTTTATGTTATGTCTTGTGTTATAAAATAGTGTTATCAAATAATGTCCTAGGACTTTTTAAAGTAATATTTTTGATATTTTATAAAATTATATATAATTAAACTTATAATTATACATTTATAACATATAATTATTATTTTTCTGTCAATTTTATCTTTTCCATCACATTCTAAATATCCGCAGTTTTGTAAAAATATAAATTTAAAGCATTAAAATTTAATAAAAAATTTAACAATTAATAACATTTAAGGGTTTTTATTTTTCCCTCCTAAATAATATTTATCATATTTATATCATAAATAATATCTAATTTTTATAAAAATTAATAGTAAATCTCAGGGTTGAGTGTATATACATTATATCTTTACTCAATCACATCCCTTACACTAGTTGCATATAGTATAAAAAATACGGAGTTAATAATAAGGTTCATTACCTTGTTTCTTTATGGTGTAGATTCTTTAGACACCATATTAAATATATTTCTTTAATTTATGATTATCGTTTTATCGAAATTATAGTTTTTTCACACATGTAATTCTTTTAATTAGAAAACTTCAGTAAGTAAGAGGGAAAAAATTAATTATTTACAGTATATTTATAATCCGACTCATAATTTTATAAAATAAATGGTAAATAAGAAGATGTCATGGATCTTTGCAGAATTTATTAATATGACTTTGAAATTAAAATTTTCTTATATTTATTCAGGCTTGGAGTACATAGTACGCTTTATACTATAAACTTATGCATATAATTAAGGAGGGTTTATAATTAACAAGGTTGATATTTTATAATTATTAAGAACACCAACACGGGTTTTCGAACTTTTATTTTCACTACAATCAGAATTGTCTTTTGGACAACTCTCAGCAAAACTCTCGTCATTCGACATTGTTCTAAATTGATAATTTTTTGTTAATGTTTGTTAATAAACAATTATTCGAATAAATATTTCATTATTTTCAGATTTTATTTTTACAGTTCAAATTTTGTAGTTTTAGTATTAATTTTATTTACATATTAATTCTATTTAAAATTTATTTTATGTAAAGAAAGAACATTTATTTAATTTAAAACTTAGTTAAAACTATTTATTTTATTTAAATTTTAATATGGAAATTTAAAAGATTTAATATTTTTAATGTTTTTAAATATCTTATGCTGTACTTTAAAATATAAATTATACTCGAATAATTATTTATCGTGAACATCTAAAATATCAATTTTCCATCTGGGTGGGAGAAACACATTTCCAAATACTAAACTCAACATACAAAATTCAACAAACCAATTTCAACATACCAAATTTAAAATATTCCTCACAATAATAATTAAAATTTTTTTGTAAGCCTTTAAAAAAATGAATCAAGAATTAAACGAAGAATTTTTTGAAGATATCAAAATACGAACCAAACACGACACAAACAGAGAAGGTGCAGCAGACAGTAATTACGATAAAATGTCGTTATTATATGAAATATTAAACAGTAAATTTGAAGGATATTCAAAACTAATAAACAAAACAAGTGTTAGTAATGACGAGAATTCAAGTTTAAAATTTAATGAAATTGCATCTTCTGAAATAAAAAATGATAAGAGTGGTGAAGAACAAGTTAACAACAAAAAAACTAGTCGAAGAAAAAAGAGAGTAAGCAGTGAAGATCAAAGTTTGTTGGAAAAGAATAGAAGAGAAGGATGTACAGAAATGGGATATAAGTTTCTGATAAAAATGATTGAGAATATGGATGCCGATATGAGAGTTAATATTTTTGAAGTTAATAATGAAGCCTACGAAGAAGATGAAAGATATTCAGGAGATGAATTAGAACAATTAATTGGGTGGATAAAAAGGAGCAAATTGGCAACTTCAACAAACGTTAAAGGTGAAATATTAATACACAATAAATTTTGGAAAGGAAGATTCGGGAATTATAAATGTTTACTGAAATATAAAAATAAAAAGAAGAATGCTTGAATTGAAATATCAAACTATTTGGATTGGTACTTTTTATTTACTTCTGTTATAATTATTATTATTATTATTATTATTTTAGATTATCATTTTTGTTAAATAAATTTTGAAAAACTTTAAGAATCAAAATATTTTGATCTTTGCTTTTAAAAATATTTTATTTTTATATTTATCTTGTAAAAGCGTGATCTGGAAAAAATCACGATAAAACTAATAATAATTATTATGGGAATAAATTTTGTGAGTGATTTCCCGTCAAATAAAAATATGAGGAGGATTTAGACATCCAAGCTTTACGGTGCTAAGAATAAACAAATAAATAATCTCATAATCTAAAAATTCTTTTCAGTCATATATTCATTTTTTTGTTTTCACTTCAAGAATAGAAATATCTGAATGTAAATTTAATTACATCCGTTAAAGAGTCAATGGCTTGCGTTATTTTAATTTCCACGTTGTCTTTTGGAATGACGCCACACCCTTTCGATGTTTTGGGTATGGACGGTAGTGACTCTGTGATGTATAAAATTCTATTATTTTTTGGCGCCTCTAAGAGAGAATATGAGAAATGATATTCGAGATTCATGAGTACAAAATATTTGAGTAAAAGTACTTATGTACATTATTCTGTCCAACACAAATCGGGATGATGTCTGTTAATGTATATAATTATATATTTAAAGAATCCATTGAAAATATATTTTATAACAACACATTATCTAATATATTATAATTGTCATGTTTCTTTGGTCACCAGTGCAGTAGATTCACTATTTATTATGAAGCCCTATTGAACCTCGGTCACAAGTTGAAAATATACGAAATATGGAATTGCGTCTATTAATTAAAAACGTAAATTTAATTTCCGAAAGCCATAAGTCGTCATAATAACTTCATCATACTTGTTTTCGTCATAATAACTTCATGATTACAGCATCTCAAATTTTATGAAGAAACATCTTTCTTAATTGACTCAATAACTTATCGTATTTAAAGAACCTTCATTATTAATTTTTTATGAAGTAATAATATTCAGGTACTATTATTTCCATTAATTTTAATGTCAATTTGATTTTTTGCATCGTTTCTTTCCTTGATCAGGTTGTCGAATTTCAAAACCAGAAATAAGCGAAACGGAATTTACTTTACGTTTACCAAGCCATTCCAATTTATCCGACCAGTCCCGTTGGCGTGGGCTGAGATCCCAAACAAGACCGTTTACTTTGGCTAAATTATTCATATTTTTAATATTTCTAATTCAATAAACCGTCTCTTCTTAAATTCTGTTTCTCCAATTTTTATACAAATATTCAATCTTTGTTATTAATAAATTTTCCAAGGGTCATCATTTGTATTTGTAGTGCTTATAAGAAATGATTTACAATCTCTTTTTTAACGAAGCAAATAATATTTTTCGGGGGTAAACCCTCCTCCAAATGGCATTTTCACTTTTATCCTGTTACAGATTTCATAATATCATGTTTTTATCTTTTATGTTGTGTCTTGTGTTATAAAATAGTGTTATCAAATAATGTCCTAGGACTTTTTAAAGTAATATTTTTGATATTTTATAAAATTATATATAATTAAACATATAATTATACATTTATAACATATAATTATTATTTTTCTTGTCACTTTTATCTTTTCCATCACATTCTAAATATCCGCAGTTTTGTAAAAATATAAATTTAAAGCATTAAAATTTAATAAAACATTTAAATTTAATCACACGGGCATAAATACATTCACATATACCATTAAATAAACATTGATAGAAAAAATGAAAAAAAGTCTTTAAAACTCCGTAATCACTAATAATCAGTAAAGTTTAATTACTTCTTTACAGTCTTCTTTTTGGCTGGATTTGACTTAAACAAGATAATATCCCCGTCTTTTACGATGTATCCTTTTCCTCGTTGATAAACTTTTCCAATATTTTCACATTTGCTCCGCTTCCTTCCCTCTTTAAATCTTCATATTCAATAACTTCTGCATTATGAAATAATCCGAAAAATCAGAATGAATAACCGCACCCGCTTTATTAACGGGAGTTCCATCACGACTAGTCCAACTTCTGACTTCATCCTTACCAGAAGTAAAGAAATTTATTAAGCCAAGTACAGAATACCCCCTCTTCACAATACTCTTCTTGCTAATTCTCCATCCAGAATATACCAACGGCTTTAAATTCGGAATTGGCTTCAACTATTTAAGGACTTCCTGATGTGGTGCTGAATTTGTATTCGATTGACTTGGAACATCTTCTTTCACCAGTCCCTTTTTTATTAACCAGACAAATTCAACTTCACCCACATTAGGCAAATAAGCGACATATTTGGTTGTTAATAAATCGGAACTTCCGATAATTTTAATTTCTTCCGGTGTCCACTCAGCTTCATTAATCCATTTTTGTTCCAAAACTTCTTTTAATTTCTGAATCAACGGACTTCTCTCTTTTGTTTTTCTACTTAATATTTCCAGATCTTTCAATCTTAATTCGTCTCTTATAATTTCAATACCTTTTATTGGATCTTCTAATTCTTCACCCTCATCTTTAAACAATTTTACAACGTGAAATATTCCATCCACTTTTCTAATATTATCAATGTGAGGAATATTTTAAATTTGGTATGTTGAAATTGGTTTGTTGAATTTTGTATGTTGAGTTTAGTATTTGGAAATGTGTTTCTCCCACCCAGATGGAAAATTGATATTTTAGATGTTCACGATAAATAATTATTCGAGTATAATTTATAAGATATTTAAAAAACATTAAAAATATAAAATCTTCATATTAAAATTTAAATAAAATAAATAGTTTTAACTAAGTTTTGAATTAATTAAATGTTCTTTCTTTACATAAAATAATTTAATATGTAAATAAAAATTAATACTAAAACTACAAAATTGAACTGTAAAAATAAAATCAGAAAATAATGAAAAATTTGTTCGAATAATTGTTTATTAACAAACATTTACAAAAAAATATCAATTTAGAACGATGTCGAATGACGAGAGTTTTGCTGAGAGTTGTCCAAAAGACAATTCTGATTGTAATGAAAATAAAAGTTCGAAAACCCATGTTGGTGTTCTTAATAATCAAGAAATGCATTTCCAAGACCAGCACCAGAAGCAGATCCCTTAATTAATCCAGCAACATCTGTTAAGTGTAATGTTGCATACGTTGTTTTATTTGGTTCGTACATTTCCTCAGAAAGTCGATTCTCTCGTCGGGACGAAGCAAATTCCGTGGCGCGGAGAAACCGTGCAAAACGGGTAATTTAAGGCTGGAACATCGTTGTTTGTAGAATATTAAAGGGTTGATTTGCCGATATTTGGTAATCCAACTATCCCCATTGAGTCGCCCGTGTGTGGACAAATTATCATTAAATATTGGGGGTTGTTAAAATTTTATTTAATTATTGAAAACGATAATTATATTTGTAAAATTGTGAGATTTAAAAATTAAATTTATTAAATTTTGTGATTTATGAAAATTAAATTTATTAAATTGTTTGATTTATTAAATTTTGTGAGATTTATATAATTTTATGGGATTTATTGTCGTAAGAAATATTAGAAACACGCGAAAGCCTTTTGATTAAGAAACAAATTTAAGAATGAAAATTTATTAAATATTTTATCTGCTGACAAAAATATCTTATTAGAATTAATATAGTATTAGAACTAATAAATTATCGGAATTATTACTTTAATTATAAAGAAACTTGTAATTTTTTACTTTATAAAAGTGTTGTTCTTATTTTGGAATCTAAAATATCTCTCATGCTACTTATTTTAACATTAATAACAGTAAAATAACGGTAAGTTTTCAGACTCAAATAATTTATATGTAAATAAAAAAACAACTTTAATGATCACAACATCCTCCTTCTTTGATCCTTCATTACCTTCACATGTTTGATTACAGCATTCCTTATTTTCACAGCATCCTTCGTCACAACACTCAGAATCATTTTCCTCGTCGTCGCATTCCTCTTCTTCACATTCTTCTTCTTCATTCAAATAATAAAGCAAAGCATTCTGATAAACTTCGCACGACATATCAAAAACCATAATTTCTTCATCTTCACTTTCGAAATATTGAAAAATAACAGCATCACTCTTTTTCTTCCAAATAAGTCCGGATTCGTCAGACTTCCTTGTTTCTAAGTTGAATCGCTTGTAGATTTCTTATTTTCCAAATATTCGTTTTCTTTCAAATCGATCTCAACGTAAATTTCATAATCGTCGTCATAACGAACTTCCATCCATTCCATCCAATGTATCCATTGAATCATCCTTCTTCGGCATTATCTCCCGTGATCCTTCGTAATGTCTGAATGCGGTTTCGAAAAAATCAGTAATTTTTTTCTATACTCGTCTGATTTAATTAATTCGTCTCTTTCTTTAAGAATGCCAGAAATGTTCTGGAAATATTCTTGTTTTAAGACGAAGTCTTTTTAGCGTATTTTAAATAATGTTTGTCAAGTTCTTCTTGGATTATTTCTAAGTTTTTAAGATTCATTTTGGGGGGTAAAAATTTTAATTAATAAATATATAATTTATTGGTTATTTATGAAAATAAGTAAATATAAAAAAATAAGTAAATTTTAAAAAATAAATAAATTTAAAAAAAATCAATAAATTTAAAAAAAATTTTAAAAATGCAAAAAAATTAAAAAAAATTTTAAAAAATTAAAAAAAATTAAAAAAAAGTAAAAAAAATTTGAAAAAATTTAAAAAATAAAGAAATTTAAATAATAAAAAAATTTAAGAATAAAATCAATTTTACTCATCAAATAAAAAAATTTTCTCAAGAATGCTTGTAATTAAATTATTTAACACCTTTGTTTTCTCAACACTGGATTCGAAACAAAATTCATACAAATAACCTTCTAAAAAACCCGGGGTTGTTTCAAATTGTTTTCTTAAATTTCGTTTGGCATGAAGCCATGAATTCTCAATGTTCTGGGAGTGAACAAGTGGATCATCTGGATTTAAAAAATTTAAACTATGATTTGCTGTAAGATGAGTAAAAAATTCGTTATTGCGCAATCTTGAATATGATGACCCACCATCAGTAATTACAGTTGATCCTGGCAAAACATATTGTTCAATTAGTGGAATTAGTGTGGTCGCTGAACGGCCGGGAGCGGGTATTAAGATGCATTTTCTTGAGTTTCTTTCCTTAAATCCTAAAGTCCACGTTGCATCCACAAACCTCCCCTATTAAATTTTCTCCTGAAAAACAATAATTCATCAACTTCCACTATTATAGATTCCCCATTTTCACCAATTCCACCCAAATAGTGTAAGTTGTGCAAAAAAACATTCTGAATAAATCCTCTTAATAACAAGCACAATGATGAAACTGTATTTTTGTTTAAGGAAAGTTCATTGGAAATGTCGCACTGATGTTCGTTTTTTGACCACAAAAAGAAAAATTGAAGATGAACAAACATTTCATGTTTTAGTCCAGTGAAAATGGAATTTGTTCTAACCGACTTTATTTTTTTGCAAGAACCGCACAACCAAACGTATCCATCTTTGTTCTTATTGTTTTTTGAAAGTTTCATTCTTTCGAAACAAATTCGACACTCAAGAAATTATTTATTAGTTTGGCTAAAAATCTTAACTCTCCTCCTCTCTTCAGGGGCCCCTAATTGAGCCATAACCTCAAGAAACGTGGATCTAAACAAACATTATTGAGCCATAAAATTCATCTTTATTGATTGATCAATTTATTTCAATGGATACATTAGGCACAATCGTATGTTCTTGAAATTCTTGATTTTAATGGTAAGTGTTTCTAATAACCCTGTTTTACAATCCGTCCTTTGGATTAATCGGCAAGAATTGCGCAATGTTTATTTATTATAGACTCAATATTTAAATTCAAGATTTTAAAATTGCTCCTGGTTGATTGCATGGACAATTTTAATGGTTTTCATAGGTAATCATCACGACTTGCTCTAAGGGTGCACTTTAGGAAACACCTTAGCACAATTCAAATGCGTTGTTAACACAAATAAGAAGAGATCCCATTTTGGAGTAAATGGGTTCAGATGGTTGCAGCTAACGCGAGGTATTCATTGAAATAGTTACAACGCCACATGATCTGATCTGCCGAATCGATTCTTATTGTTTTGATCGATAAAAAACAAATTAAAAGATTATCAAACTTTTGTTTAAATGCGACAATCACGCACAAATGTCAAATAATCGTCTCGGCGAAATAGTTTCCATGGCCGTGTGCTTGTGTGTCTGTGTGTTTATCAGTCTGTGTCTGTGTGTATGTATTTGTGTCTGTATGTGTCTGATAATATTACTTGGCGGATTAGTCTGATTCAATTGACAGAACACAAACACGAGAATTCTAATTTAATCAATAATTGAAAAACAATGTGTAATTTTAAAATTAATTATTATTATTATCGGCGCTGTTTTGACAAATGTTTTCAATTCCAGGTTGGACATTGATAAAATATTGACGTAATTACGGATACACGTTTGGAAATAAACTTCATTATACTTTGAAATTGATAAAATTGACTGAAAGATGCTGGTGTTCTGAACAAATCAGTGTATATATTTTGTATTATTTTAATGACCTGTGTACCATGTTATTTGAAAATGTCGACTCATTTGTCTATTTTTTTCGATGGACTTCAACACGTCATTGAAACAGCTCTGTTCTATCGCTTTCGTGTTGGTCTTTACTCTTGCATTATATGTACAAAATTTAATGATGGTCGGCCACAAAATGTCTGCAACTATGATATTTTAGTATTAACCATTTCCCAGAAGACTGGTTTTTGGTCAATCCCTGACATTTGTGCGTGTTAGCCATCACAGCCCTACTGAAGACCGAAACTGGAAATCTTTCGATAGTCCGTTCCCTGAAGTAGTTCAGCTTCATATCTTTTTATTCACAGTTACTTTTGATAATCTGTGCCTATGATATTAGATTATTCTGAAGGTTTTGCCTTCCTTCATCGAGTTTCATTCTATCGCTTTCGTAAAAAGCAAACTGTACTTTTCTTAAGCCTCTTTACTAGTATTTATTTTAATGTGATAGTTTTAGAGACTTTAAAATACACAAAAAGCAGAAGTTGCAAAGTCGGATGATTAAGGAGGCTGCGCGAGATCATGGCAGTCAAGGACAGTTATCCCTGTGTTCAGATCATTATTTTTTAATAATTTATTAATAATATAGTTTAATTAATTTTCTTG
>MQRK01190874.1:6251-20410 GCA_001938485.1 Girardia tigrina | reverse complement strand
ATAATGGCTATAGGAATATACAGCTAGGTATAAGATTTCAAATAATATCTAACACTAATGCATTTAAACTTATATACATATCAAAGTAGATAAACAAAGTATAAAGCTCAAAAACCGCCCTTATTTTTCGACCAACCTAATATTTATTTTAAAATAAATATTTTACGAATTCCAATAAAGGGTATTTTATGTAAACAAATATTTAAAGTATTGAGGTTGCTTTGTTTTATTCATTTTGAATGTTAGTTCATGACTAATTGTAGTGTTTTATGAATAGTAATTCAAAGAAATGCAGTTTGTCATCTGAATGACACCGTTTTTTTAATAGAAAATTCATCTTTTGAAATAAATGAGGTATTTACAACATAACTAGTGGCCAATCAACTCGATTTGGAATGCTTACAAATCTTGATTTCAAGATGTTGATGCATTTCTCCAATCTCTATTATGGTGTTGAGTCTAAGGTTTTTTAGAGGGTCCACCTAAACCCCGATAGGCCTCTACAGGGACTTCAGCCTTTCGCTTCCGAGTTTTATTCGGCATTCTGATAGAAAAGACCAATCACTGACCTTAAATCCATGACTTACCATACCTTTGAATTTGTTTATGAACTTGATACAGCCTTGAAACGGGCATCTGGTTGTTCATCTTGAATATATTTCTCCGATTCGGAACCCCAAGTGCACTTCAGTATTTGTCTCTAATGTTCCTGACTTAGTGAAATTTGAATGCTCTATCGATCATAAATTGATGGAAATAGGTTCACCTGGTGTTTCTCTCTTCTTTTTCGTAGCTTGATTCTCTTGGTATCTGCTTTTCTGTCTGGATAAACCATAAGCCATTCTGCATTTATTTGAGAGGAGACCTTGCACTTGTGATGTGGTAGAAGCGATACTAATACAACCTACATTGTGTTTATGAAGTCACTCCTGATTTAAAATGTTAATAACTCCTATATACCACCGAATATGTCAAAGAAAAGTTTTGATTGTTTGTTGTCGTTTAATTAATTTCCTTACCATCACATGCCATTGTTTCCATCATTTCTGTAACATACGAAGTACAATGATAGATCTACAACAACGCATCAAACTGGTTTCATGCTACTATCGCAGGAATAAATCTCTAATTACTACATTGCATCTTTATTATTTAGAGAATCAAAACAAAATACAGCCATGTACTCCAGCAAGTGTTTCAAGACTTATTGATCGTTTTGAGATAACTAGTTCAGTTGTCGACCTTCAACATTCAGGTCGACCAACTGTTTCTGAAAATACTTTCGAAAATGTGAAATCTGCATTGGAAACACTCAAGCACGAAAGCTCACGATTTTGCAGTCTTCAAACAGTGAATCGTGAAGTGAAAATAATGAACCAAATTTTAGCTCATGAACGTGATGGAAACGATAGGGTTTCAGCTTTAATATATGTTGTTGGGAGCATTATTGAGTTCATAAATTTTTTGAATTTACAATCTTATCAAATTAATAATGCAGTGACCATTGATGAAATTGAAGATGAGACATCCCTCAGCCATGGAACCATTCAGCGTATTGTGAGTGACCATTTGGGCTTTCGGTCTGTTGCCTGTAAGCGGGTTTCTCATGCATTGTCAAATGATCAAAAGGTTAATCGTGTCACTGCTGCAAAAGAATGGTTGAAAATTTTAAAAAGCAAACACCAACATGAACATATTGTGATGGTGGATGAGAAGTGGTTTTACATGAGAACTGTTGGCAAGAAAAGAAGCAACAGTTGCTGGGTCTCCCGTGATGGTGAACATTGAACCCATTCATGTGGTGAAGCGTAGCCAGTTTGACAGAAAAATCATGTCTGTTATCGCAGTGTCCTTCACTGGAAAATATCATTGAGAACTGCTGCAGAAGAGAGAAAGCATGAATAGCGAGCGTTATGTGACTTTTTTTGTTAATATGGAGAAGAAGTTTAGTCGATATGTGTTTCCACTCAACTGGAGAAACATGATTTTTGTGCAAGACAACGCGATGCCTCATGTTTCCAAAGTGACGTCCATGTTTCTCGAAAACAAGAATGCTACCTTGCTCCGTCAATCACCATATTCCCCTGATTATAACATCTTGGATCGCTTTATTCACACTTACTTGGAAGATCAGCGACACAAAACCAATTTTCAATCTGCAGATGAGTTACATCAATTAATTACATCAGAACTAAAAATTATTTCTGCTGATCGATGGTCATCTGAGATGGGAAAACTGATACAATGCCTCTCTAATGTTATAAAGAAGAATGGTGATTATGAATGTATTACACACGGTTGTTTTTTACATTGCTCGTTAAAAATGATATTGACATTTCAAAAGTCTCATTCTTTCTGGTATGAACTAATAAAGCAATTAAATCGACTTAAATGAAAATGCGATTTTAATTTTATTTTGGAAAACGTAATTATTAATCGAAATATAATTTTATGTTTTATGTAAAAAAGGGGTAATTTAAAAGTTGTTAAATTAAACGAAATTGCAATTTTAAATTCTATTTTCAAAACATTATTTTACTAAATCTAGAGTAATTTTTAAAACTATTATGAAAACGAAATGAAAAAATGCTATTGTATAGAATTGGGAAATTTAATTGAGAAACAGGTAAATTTAAATGTACAATAAAATTGAAATTTAATAAAAGACGCAACAAAATCTTTTAATTTTAATTCATAAAAGAATACAATAACCCTATTTATATTTATATCAATTCTTATTCATAATGGTTTGAGTAAAAAGAAAGTGCAAAAGTTCCTCGAAAATATTTGTTTAAAAAACTTAAATTGTTTTAGAAATAAAGTTTTGTGTTACTGACAACTTCTTTTGATCAAGAACCCAATATGTGTCAATTTGGACCCATGTCAGTTTTGCAAATTAGTTTTTGGAAAGATCGAAGGAAGATCAAAATTTTCTTTTATCGGTTTTATGGACACACGAGGGTCATTGTTGCCTTGATGACAGTGTGTTCATCTGTAGTTGTGTCATATGGTCTGATACTTATCCTCAAAAAACAGCACCAACATCATTACATCCCCAAAAAGTGTTTGTGTGGGCAGGTTGCAATTAAAAAATTTTGATTCATCCATATTTCTTCCATGATACTGATAATAGTAATCGATTCCTTCAAATGCTAAAGACGATGTTATTCCTAATCATAGAAATAAAATATATTTCTTAAGAACAATATTTCAGCAAGACGGTGCTACTCCGCATGTAATAAATAACGTCAAGGAATTTATATCGTCGCAATTTTCTAAAAAAAATAATCAGACGACATTTTAATAATTCATGGCCTCCACGTTTCTCCGATCTAACACCAGCAGATTTTTGGCTTTGTGATTTATTGAAGTATCGAGAGTATTCTTTGTTGATCTATGTATTTTATTAAGATTTTCACCGTTTAACATTTGTTTTTCCACAGGTACACCATATAATGAAACTTTTCAAGTGTACTGCAATCGAATATTTGTCCATTCTAGATTTAAAAAAATCCATTTATCATCAAATTTTAACAAAAACACTTAAAATTGTGAAACCTGTCTTTATCAAAAAAAATACATTATGCATACGTTGTTCAAGCATATGTTTATTATTTGAAAATATAAAAAACAGAACTCGTCGTGACTTGACCAACCCTGTACATGAAACGCAGCTGGGACGATGAAAAGTTAAACATCTTTAAACCTTCTTGTAAATTTAAAAAATATTTAATATTCAGATAAAACTAAGAGAATGTCACCTATATTCAAACTTACCTGTCATTTATAATTTCTGTAAATTGAACTTTAATTTTATTTTATTTACTGGAATTTAATATTTAAATTTCATTTTATAGTGAATTTACCATAAATTGAAATGTTTTTCTATTATTAATATATCTTAGTTCTTCGTGTAATCATTGAAATGATTTATTTTCTATAGCATTATTAACTTGAGAAATTATTAAAGCTAAGTTTAATTATAAAATTTAATAATTTCCTTGAAAGAAACTATTTCTACGAAGAACATGAAGATCAAAGATACATTAGCAAGGGTAGAAAATTTCAATTAAAAATAAAAAAATCTCAATTTAAAGTGAAACCACCATAACGTGTTCCATTTAGATTTCCGTATGATTACCATTCGTCATAATAAATGTTTAAACGTATTGCACATTATCGGTATAAAAATCTCAAATTAAAATGAAACAGTTTCAATATAATCACTATTATTACTATTATTATTATTAATAATTATCGATTTTAATAAATTCATCTTTTCAGATGTGGTTGAAACCAATGAAGAAATTAGATATCCCTTTCCGACCCTCATATTTGGCCCCTGTATATAAAACAAGTGAAAGGCGGGGTACTCTGAGCACAACCGGTCACTCAACCAATTTCGTCATATCAATAACCCTACCCACAGACAAACCCGAGCAGCACTGGATCATGCGCGGTGTTGCGTTGTTATGCCAGTTAGATGATTAATTAGCGATTTATTGATTTACCTTTACGGTGTCATTATGTTTGCGTACTTACAAGACTTTCAAGATCTTTATGTGACTAAGATAAAATATACATTAAACGATATCGTTGTTCCTTTTTATTTTTGAGAGAGCGATTTATATTTTTAATAATTTCAAAATATTATATATTTATATTAAAAGACGTTTATCAGATCTTTATTAATTTAATGATATTTTTATACAGTAATAAGATATTATATTTACTTAAATGACATGAACTACCGACAATGATTAATTTATTTCCATTTTCTTGCAATCCCTTGTATTCGGGTCCTTGACAAGATAGCTAATCTCTTATTAAAGGATCACTTAATATCGTTTTGTAATTTAATATTTTCAGCTATTACCGATGACTGAAAAATGAATTAGATTAATAGCCAGTGCGGAAACGTTTTTGATCTTTCATTCAGTTGATATTTATAGATATCAGTACGACTGAACCTGCATCTCCCGATAATATTGACATTGATAGTTGTTCATTTTAAATATCCCGTCTGAGTTAGGAAAACAGTCTTGATCGGATTCGATAATGGTGAATACGAATGCAAATAGTTAACGCGATGCTGATAAGTATAGATGGGTACATTATATTGAATAATTCTGAATTGCATCGGCAATAAATCTTTTCGGCAAAATAAATCTTTTTTAAATTCTTTAAAAAAAGAACAGGTTCATTCTTTAAATTTTTGAAAATAATTAATTGTTATAAATAATCTCTATTAAATAATAATAAATTTAAATATTGCTAAATATTTTTGTATTTCAAATTTGTGAATTGTATTTTAAATTTGTAAATTATTTTTGCAATTTTTATTAAAAACAAATAAAAGGTTTTTATTAAAAAGAAATAATTTATAATCGAATGATTTAAAATCAAAGAAAGATATTTAGGAATTGAATTTTTAAAATATTTTTAAAGATCTAAATGTATGCAAAATTGAATAAAATAACATATTTATATATTTATCGATATTATTATTTATGTTTAGAATTTTGAGATCTGGATTATGTAATTGAAATATTGTTTCAATAATGAAAATTGTAGTAGAAATAAAGTTTACAAAATTATGACTTCCAATTTTAATCACGAACATCATAATTTATAATTAGGACTTGATGTCAAACATATTTGCGAACCGTAACTTGGTTTGTTAGGTTTATCGGTTTACGATACCTATAGATGCAGACTGGGATTTATATAATTAGGATGCGACGAATACATAATCCTGGTCTTTCAGATATGATTCGCAAATTTCTTCCTTATCTTTTTCATTGATTCTAAATATAGAATTAATAATTGAAATAAATTGAAAAAAATGAGTTTTCTGTGTCTTTTTAATGGATTTATATGATTATGAAAATTGCTGAATCGCTTTTCGATCCCGATGGAATGGAAACATTTTCATAAACGGATCTTTGGATTAATAATTTTTATTATTATATAACTATTTTATTGCTTACTTACGCTAGTATACGGTATGTTTGTTACTGTTTATACGTGTATATGAGTAAAATTAGGATATTTGTGCTTAGGATTTATTCAATATTGTAATTCCTTGTGAAGTGGAGCTAAGGATAATTGTAGTTTACTTTAGTTGGTTAGTTCTTGACATTTTCGATAGATTACTATAGAAACTTATTCTGAAGTTACTACGATTCATTTTAAAATTAGTGACAATAAACATATTTGGACAAATAATTTTTTTAAAGATCCTTTAAGAAACTATTTTTTTTATGTTTTGGAATTTTATATTCCATTATCAGCAAATTATAATTTAATATTAATTAGTTTTAATGTTAAAAAATGTGTAAGTGTAAATGTTTAAAATGCGTAATTTTCAAAGTACTAACGCAACAATTTAACTCCAGTTCGCTGAATTGCAGGCGTCCTATTAAATAATTATCAAAATTAAACTGTCCACGAGTTCTTTCTGTTTAAAAATGGTTCTTATGAATCAACATAATTAAATTGTCAGAACAAAATATTAATTAAACGATTTTACTCCAACAGACTACCTAAAGTAACACTTCACAAACAAATCTGCTTCAAATATACAGTTCACAATTATTTTTAAGAATCAAAAAACACTTGTGATGCATAAAGTTATGAACATCAACCGTTTATGACTGTCAGTACAATAAATCTTTATCAAAATAATAGAGCATAACAAATTAAGAGCAGAAACAATCAATAAGAAAACAATTTCACATTTACGACATTTATTCAACAACATTTGTCAATTGAGAGACCAATAAATTGGCCAGTCGGAATAAACCACCGCTAACCCTTGCACGCAATTAATTAATAGCGATAATGATCCGGTTTAAATGGACCATCGATGGGAATACCCAAATAATCTGATTGATCCGGTGTCAACCTCGTCAATTTTACTCCCAAATGTTCCAAATGAGCTTGAGCCACTTCTTCGTCAAGTTTCTTTGGTAGGAAATAAACTCCTACTTTGTATTGATCGGTTTTCGTCCATAATTCAATTTGTGCTAGAACTTGATTGGTGAAAGAATTGCTCATCACAAAGCTCGGGTGTCCATGTGCACATCCAAGATTTACCAGTCTTCCTTCTGCTAACAAAATTACGTGTCGTCCATTCTTCAGCGTGTATCGGTCCACTTGAGGTTTTATTGTATCTTTTGACTGGCAATTTTCATTTAACCATTTCGCTTCGACTTCGATATCGAAATGTCCGATATTACACACAATGGAGTCATCTAACATTTGTTCGAAATGTCTCCCCATAATAATATCTTTACAGCCGCTTGCAGTTACAAATATTCGTGCTTTCTTCACAGCCTCATCAACCGTTGTTACTTCATACCCTTCCATTGCGGCTTGGAGAGCGTTAATGGGGTCGATTTCAGAAACTAAGACTCGACAACCGAAAGATTTCAAAGCTTGACAACATCCTTTTCCTACATCACCATAACCAGCTACTAAAGCGACCTTTCCCGCCAACATCACATCAGTAGCTCGTTTTATACCGTCTATGAGGGATTCACGACACCCATAGAGATTATCAAATTTGCTCTGAAAATGTTAGCCTTTTTTAAAAACTATTACAAAATATTTATTTGATGAAAAAATAATTCGGTGTAAAAATAAATGATCAACTTATAATATTTATTACATCACTAAAATATTAAAAACAATAATACTTAGGCTGTCCCAAACGTCATCAGGTGGCCTTTAAAAACACACTAATATTTTACCAAATTTGGACTGAATAGTATTCAGACTGTCATAAATACTGTGTTAAAATTTCAAAGCATAAAATTAAAAAAAGTAAAATTTTGTTTAATTAAAGTATTGAAATTTTAAAAGTGCAGCGAATTCAAATCAAGCGGTTTTTAACAATGGAACCAAATAAATGTTGCCAACGTTTTTTGTTCTAACTCAAAGTAAAAGAGGATTCTCTGCTTCAGAAATTNTTCAGCAACTTCAGCAGGCATGGGAAGACGCAAATCACCCAGCACTGAAAACTATTCAACAATGGTTGACTGATTTTAAAAAAGAAAAGCGGACGTCCTTCGACGATTCATCAAGAAGTGCCAGGCCGTCATTAATAGACGATGAAAAGATTAAAGCAGTCAAAGAAGTGATTGATGAAGCTCCAAATGCGTCTTTGCGTTACATTGAAAATGAACTTTCTTTAGGCAAAAATACAATCCCCAAATTTTGCGTGAAAAACTTCATTACAAAAAAGTTTGCTCTGTTTGGATCCCTCTCGAACTTTCTGCTGCTAATAAACAACAATGTATTAACACTGCAAAGCATATACGCCATGTAATTTCACAGATGGGTGATGAAGCATATTCCAACATAGCGATCGAGGATGAGAAATGGATCTTTTTCCAAGGTAAAGGAAAGAAAGAAGATCCCAAAGTTTGGATTCCTTCTAATGCTGTTCCACCAAAAGTGATAAAGCCATCGCCAAAGACTGATAAGAAATCTCTTGATTTCGTAACCTTTACCTGCAACAAACGTTTTAATGTAAAAGCACTGCCATATGGTACCAAGATTGATTCCGAGGCGTATGTGAACTTTGTTCATGACACCGGTGAAAAATGGCGGAAACTTAGATCTAACAACATCAAGCTAAAGGAACTTAAGTGGTGGCATGATAATACAAGACCTCATTCTGGCAAAGAAACAACTCTTTTTGAAAAAAGAAAAATTGAATAAATTTATCAATCGCCCTATAGTTCAAATTTTAATCTGTGTGACAAATTCTTGTTTTCAAAAATGAAGAACAGTTTTAAAAATCATGTTTTCAAATCACATGAAGAAATTGAAGAAGCTTGTAAATTCTTTTTTAATTCTTTATCAACAGAAACATTAAAAAAATCAACTAGATAAACGTTTTAACTATTGTCAGTTGGTTATTGACAACAATGGTGAATATGTTGCTTAAGAAATTTTTTAAATTCGCTGCATCTAATTTTTTTGTTGGTTAATAATATTATTTTTTTGGTAAGTTTCAAATTTTATGCTTTGAAATTTTAACATAGTATTTATGACAGTCTGAATAATATTCAGTCCAAATTTGGTTAAATTTTGTAAAATATTAGTGTTTTTAAAGGCCACCTGAGGACTTTTGTGACAGTCTAAGTATTAAACAATAATTTATAATATTCAATCTCAAAATTTACTAATATAAAATCTCAATCTATGGAGAAAATTATTTATGCATGCAAATATAGTGAAAATTTAAAGTATTGCGTGGAGCCTTTGATAATAATTTTCATCTTATAATAAGAAAATTCTATTATAAAAAGGCGGTATACAGTGAGAAAAACACAAAGTTTCTAATTGCTAAAATATGATAGTTAAAAGATTGATTACTTACTTGCTAAACATTGTATTTGGTTGATGGTTGGTTAAAACTAGTAGATGAAAGCTTTATAATACAAAAATAAAATGATTTCAGGCAGGTGTTTTGATGGTCAAAAACAGATAATGATATATAAATTATAACTTAAGTATTTTGCATTTCCTATTTCATGTATAAGTGTGGAGATATTGGTGCGAATATCCGAAAGCAATTTCAAATTATATGAAACTGAAGCTACAAATTGTTGTATAATTTGATGAATGATGAACCTCAAATTAAAATAGAAGGATTATAGTCTCGCTTTAAATATGAAATAAAGAAAAGAAATTACGAAATAAAAGAAAAAAATAAAGTAAAGAAAGAAAATCATAAAAATTTATTGTGGTTAATTTGGACGGGTCAACCATTCTCACTAGGAGAAACTAGATCAATATTGATAAACTGTCATTTATATATCTAAGGATTGTTTGCATAATCACTTCGAAATCACTAAAAACTCAGAATATTTTCTATAAAGTAGAAGAGAATGGTGTTTGTACGTTGATGTTTGGATCAAGAGTCTTAATCATCAATGCTTCACACATCACCATCTACCAGTAATTATCAAATTGTAAACGCAAAATTTTAATATTGCTTAAATCTACTACACTATCTAAGCATTTCTTCTTATTTTGAGCAATGTAACTCTTCCGTCTTTTCGATTATGTTCCTGGATTCGTTTACAGAGATTCTCAGGTGTATGTGCCGTCATACTCATTACATTTAAACTGGTAGACTAAATTAAATGTAAATGATTAAGAGGGGTAAATTTACTGCTAAACATACTTCCTATTTTATGTGACTTAGAAAGAATTTTTAGGTTTAAGAAATTATCCTTTTCAAATTTTAAAGTGCAGACACAATCCTCTTCCACTTTATTGAAAATATCCTCAGGTTTTAGTAATTACGAAATAATTATGTAAACAATCCTTCGATAAATAAACGTCGGTTTATCAATATTGATCTAATTTCGCCTGATCCATCAAAATTAATCGCACAAAATTTTGATGATTGTTTTTTTTGTCATTTAAAGATAACTTATAATCGTTTTTCCAATAATTTAAAGAAATAAATAGTTATGAATAACCATTGAATATTGTGTTCAATCTTTCTGGGAACATAATGTATAAAAACAACTTACACTTTTTATTTTGATAATATTTTTAAAACATCGTGTTTGGTATTATCCAATTATATTACAGAAAAATTTGAATTTAAAAGCTTTTTGTAACATAAGATTTTTATTTTATCAGAGGGACTTAACTATGAATATGCTTCTGACCTCTCTTAAGTCTAAATTCGATCCTGGTGACCTTAAAACATTAATAGTTTTATTATTTAAAAAAATCATAAAAAATTTAACTTAAAGTTTGTTTATAAACTAATTACGATTGTATTTTATTCATTATTAATACCACAATGACTCGCACGCATCATGCCAACAAATGCATTACTATTACTATTATTATTTACTGTCGATTAGTGACCCGCAAAACGTACTCATTTTTATATGGTCTCATCAATATTCTCCACCGTATGACATTCATATTGTGTAAGATCTTAACGTGGTTGATGTTAACTGGACACAAACGACAAATCAAAATACGACCCACGCATTATCAATTATAACTTAATTCAACAGTGTCTTTTATAATATACTATTACTCATTACTAGGGCGATTTTTTGCCATAAAGTCAAAATTAAAAATAGATTAATCTGAAAAGCTTAAAAATGCAATTTAAATGAATTTATAATCCTTATTTGACATTTTATTAGGTCAATAAAGTCAAATTTGTTTAATAAATGATAATAACGGTATTTTTTTGCCATAAAGTCAAAAATCAAAGTTACAAAAAAACGGGTCAAACATCCATAATTTAGCATTAAAAAATATCATTTTAAAATAAAATTTTTTAATTTAAGGTAAAATAAAAATTTGTTTTCATTGGAATAATTTAAAATTTATTCCAAATTGCCAGATAAAAAATAATTGTTCTTTTTATACTTAAATTTCTATATTTCATGCAGTTTTTAAGAGGCCTAAAACGAAATCTAGCTACATTAGCAAAGTCAAAGAAATAGTTAGCAGATAGACAGACGAATTTACAAATTTTAGGGAACAGCTTAACTATAAGTTGTTAAGTATTTTGCAAAAAAAAGATAATCCTATGATGAATTGTTGTTATTCCCTTTGGTCCAAGATCAGGATTGAAAAATCCTATATCAGATAATAAGATGTTTGTTTTTATCGCATGATAAATTATGCTCTCAACAGAAATAATAATTATTATTGATAATAATAAATAGTACTATATAATTATCAGCAATTATATAGTATATATTTCATAAAATATATACTTACTATTTTTATAAAATATCTTTTTATATTAGCGTATAGAATGTGCGAATAGATTCCAGATTTTATTCTTTTCAAATAAGTAATATTAGCGTTATCATTCACAGAATAATATGTGCGGACTGATAAGGAAATTGAGCTTGGTTAAAGATAATACTAATCATTATTAACGGACACAGGCGACTCTCAGTCAGTAAATAACAGTCTCTGGTGTCTGATACAACCAGATACTTTATTTAAATAATCGTAAAGATAAGTATTTGTTATTTTACTCAAAGATCTGGTTGTATAGATCAGAGTAGAGAAAGTGCAGATGGATTTCGTGTTTTATTCCTTTTAAAGTAATTAATAAATATAGAATAACTGATAAAAGAATTAAATAAACTGATCAAAGCGGACTGATATGGGAATTTATCATAGATATCAATGCAAGCAGATGACCCCTCAGTCACTATTTAGCAGTCGCTCTCGGTCTCTAGTGTCTCTCATTAGCATTCCATATCTTTATATATCAAACAAATTGCTGAGTCTAATTGTTCAATCAGAACACATCAAACTCTTTCGAATCGTCGAGCGCCAGTAACATCACCTTATATTTTATAATAAATTCCAATTGTTCTCCATCAGATTGGTGATAATTATTATTAATTTCCGTCTTAGATAAACTATAGTCTCAAAAAGAATTAAAAATTATAAATACGTAAAATAAATGACCCAGTGAGAGACTGTTGAATCTTGATTCGGGCATCTCGTGTTGCCGTGAATAAGGATTAGTATTCATATATAATATAAAAAGACTTTGGTACTTACGTATTAACGCCACCGCAGCAAAAATACTACTTCTGTGTCAATCTATAACCTCTACATTTAACCAAAAATGGGGAACACTAAAACAGAGTTGTGAACATCTCAATTTCATATTCCAATAATGTATCATTTGCACTACAAGCAATCATAAAAAATCGTTTTCATTCATTGGATCTTGAATATCTGCTTTAAAATCTTTAAATATTTTGCCAAATTTAGACAGTTTCCATTGATTTTTGAAAGATTGGTTTTAAGTGTCCAACTTGGGAAGTTGGCCAATTTTATAAGCTATACTGTACATTGTAATTATTATTATTGGCTCTTTATTTGCGCATTAGCAGAACGTTGGCTGCAGTGGCGCTATTACGTAAGTACGCAGATATTTTATAGAAACGAAGGGAAGATATTGTCACTAAGTAGCAGTCTCTGGTGTCTGATACAACCTGATATTTTATTTAAACAATCGTAAAATACTTGATATTTTAATCAAAGATCTGGTTGTATTAGTGTAGAGAAAGTGCGGATGGATTTCATATGTCATTCATTTAATGTAATTGATTGCTTATTGGAGAATAAATGATAAATGAATTAAATAAACTGACCAAAGCGGACTGATATGGGAATTGATCACTGATATCAATGTTAATCATTAATCAAATAAACAGATGAGACCTCCGTCACTATTTAGCAGTCGCTCTCTGTCTCTACCGTCTCTCATTAACATGCCAAAGGCTTGTTTGCATATTACGTAATTCAAAAGCAGGGGGAGAGGGTCACGAATTTTGTTACTTTTGTTACGTAATTCTTACGAGATTCTTAGATAATTGTTATATTTAAGATATCAACAGCTAAATATTTCCTGTCACTACGATACACCAAATAGACAGTCAAATAGCAAATTTAATGTTATTCGAAAATCTTTTGAAATTGATTCTCCTACTACACATAACATATTGATTTCTTTAATATTGTTTCGTCTTTCCAATATTTCATGGAAATATATTCCTTCTTTATCACTATTGAACCCTTTCAACATTCATTCTGTATGAATACGAGTCCGTCTATTTAGAAAATAATAAAATATCTTATAAGATAACATTTTCAAAATGTTCGGCTTTATGAATTGTTTGTGTTTTTCGTTTTGAAAAAAAAACGAGCATCGATATCGCGAGTTCATTCAAATAACACAGGAAAGCCTCGCGATTATATGCGGATTCTTTTAATAAAAATGTTCATAATATTACAAATACGGGTTCCAAATATAGACCCTGATCGCGGGATCCCGGGATTGCGTATTTTTTATTGCACAATCAGTTTTTTATTAACTAAAATATTTTTTCATAAAATAAAATTATTTTTTAATAAAATAAAATTATTTTTTCATAAATTAAAATTATTTTTTAATAAAATAAAATTATTTTTTCATAAATTAAAATTATTTTTAAATAAAATAAAATTATTTTTTCATAAATTAAAATTATTTTTTAATAAATTAAAATTATTTTTTAATAAAATAAAATTATTTTTTCATAAATTAAAATTATTTTTTAATAAATTAAAATTATTTTTTCATAAATTAA
>MQRK01190844.1:308-12561 GCA_001938485.1 Girardia tigrina | reverse complement strand
TGCATCTTTAATTCTATCATCAGTACTGTCATTTCGGTTTCTATCGCTTTTGAACCTTTGGAATTCCATTTTACCAGAGATCAATGATGCCCAGAAGTATCTTCAAACAAAAAGGCTCGGTCTGCATCAAAGTTTTGTCAAGCTCATATCACTGAGAGATTACATTTTTGAGAATAAAGAAAAGATGGTGGACAGTGCATTGGACGAATCGAAAAAGCTCTGCTTTGAAATGGGGATAAGCATGGAGCGTCGAATTCGAAAAAGAAAAGAATGGATGGCGAGGGATCGACTGATGTAGCGATGACATTTGATGCTGAGTTGAGACGGGAAATGCTGTTTTTTGTAGACAGGTTGATATACGAAATATATTCAAGATTTCAACAAGTTCATGATCTTGCAAACAAATATGCTGTTATTGCACCATCGAATCTCTTTGATGATAATTACGATTGCCAACTTGGTGAAATAGAAGACGAGGTGGAGAAAGAGGAATTCTTAGCCGAAAGACGAAGATTGCAGTATTTTGTCCGAGCTTCGGGAAATAACAGAATCGACGGACCTTTAGAACTTTTGAGCTTCATACAGAGATATCATCTTGGAGATTCCGTCCCTAATATTGTGATTTTGTTGCGCATCTTTCTTACCTGGACTCTTAGCGTTGCCAGCTGCGAACGTTCGTTTTCAAAATTAAAGCTCATTAAGAACTATCTCCGATCTACAATGAGCCAATCAAGGCTTACAGATTTGGCAGTCCTCTCCATTGAGAGGGAACTTGCTGCTGAACTGAATTTTGATACTGTTATCACTAAGTTTGCAGAAATAAAAGTACGAAAAGTTCGATTGTAAATTGTAAATAAAATTGTAAATTTTGAAATGGCTTCGTTACTTGGTAATTTTTAGTATGAGAATAAGAGTACTGCAAGAAAAATATGAAATTAAAGTAAATATTTTAAGACTCTATTTAATTTTTAGTAAAAACAGTAATTGAGGGTTCCGAATAATGGGTTAGAGTTAGGGGGGCGGCAAATCTTAGGACCGCCCCGGGCGCCAATAATAGTTTCTACGCCACTGTATCCAACGCAATACTTATCACCCATTTACCGTACAATTTCAAATCCAATTTAGAAATTATCAACAGAAGTTATCATTACTTAGCGCCAATTTGATTTCGTAATTCATACTTCAGAATTATTCCGAAAACATATAAAGGAATCATAGAATCTGAAAATTATTGTATTAACAATTGCCTAACATTATTTGTGGTTCGTGAATTCTTTTTTTTGTGTTGAGTTTATTATTAAAAAGTTGTTAACGAAAAACTTTTAATTTTGTTTTGATGGTATTTATACACGAACTAGACTCATTAAATAGTATTTTTGATTAGCCTAGTTTCCTCACCGTTTAAGTGTTTCATTTATATTAAGAGCAACAAATTTGTTACGCACCTGTTGATTCATCAAATTCGTTGCTTTCACACCGATGTGATCAAAGATCGTTGTACAAAGTCAGATTGCATACAGATTTGAATTGAAGAGAGAGATGTCGTGAGTGCAGAACAGTTTTGGTTATACCAGGGGTAATAATTTACCATCCCTAGAAAACTGTGTAGGTCGTTAACATTTTTATCGGAGTGTAATGGGTTGGTTTGATTGAAATCGATATGTGAGTGGTTTGTGGCAGTGTTTTGACGTGATATGTTCTAGAAAGGTGATTGAGGACTTAAAAAAATTAAATTTGTCCACATTGATCTGCAAGTTTATGTTGTGTAATGGTAAAAAAACGAGATTGAGGTTGAATTTGTTCGTCATTTTTGGTTGAGTTATAAAGGATATCGTCCACGCAAGGATGTGCGAAAGGGATTTATGCCATGACTTCATCGATGTATCACTGGAAGACTTGTGCGAATTGCTAAGTCCTAACGGCTTTCAGAGGCATTCGAAAAAATCGAACAATGCGGTTTCAGTCGTTTAGTGATATCAGCGGGAATTACGAGGATTTGGTGGCTGTGAAGATTTAAAGGAAAATAACTATTTGGAGGATTATCATCATCCGATATGTCACGACCCCTTCGAGTTATAACATTCTTGAACGCTCCAGAGCCCCCAGTGGTTGTTAATGGTTAACCACAACCCGACATTTCTCGGATTTATTTCCGTTTATTTATTCTGTGAGGTGGTCGGACGCATCTCCCTCACCTGAAATCCAACTAGCAGTGCCAGGTTTAGAGTGCCATCGGGTTCCGTTTAGTTGAGACGGATTATGGGCCCTCAACTAGATCAGTGTCGCTCGGGGTTTATTTTAATATTACCGATTGACCATTGTATGTTCTCACAGTGTGTGCGTCCCTCATGATTGTTTAAATTGTTACTTTCTAACCTGATGATCTTTCAATGCACTGGGCTTATTTCCAAATTGAAAATCATTTTAATATGTTTATATAATTGTCGTTGTAATAACCACAGAGACAATTTTTTTACATATTTTTTTTAAACGTACAGGGAAATGGATTTTGGGGTTTTTATACCAAGAGTTCATAGGCAAGAGATTGCTTGGTCATTTATCTGTGTATGTCAGTTAGGCATTATTTTTTCTGTATTTTAAGTGGTGGGAAGTCGATTTTATTTTTTTTGCATGTTGAAAGTTGTACCATCTTATTTTTATTATTTATTTATTTTTTTTAATTGGTTTATTTTTTTTGGTTAATGAAAGAAATCATTTTTTTATTTAAAAAGAAAAAAAAGAAGTGAGAAGGAACAAAAAAAACAAAAGAAAGTTGATAATAAATTTATAAACATCATAATCAAATTATGATTATGATGTTTGGAATTTAAAATAAAAAAAATCAATAAATTAAATATTGCCAAGCAGCATTAATTTTAAAATGACAGAAATAATTATTAATTGTCAACGAAAAATTATTGCAGACATAGCGAAACTATAAACCAGATTTCTATCCAAATAGTCCATATTCAATTAAATTTTGAAAGACGAAGGAATTTCCCCATTATTGATAATGTTGCAGTCGAAAATCCATTATAATACACGAACAAATGTTGCGGTCAGAAACTCACACATTGCATTATACCTTATCACATACACAGACATGCACAAAAACACCATCTGTAAACAAAGGAAGGAAGAGAAGACGATTAATTACATACATTTATTGGATAAGTATAACACAATACAGCAAAGCAAGTCCCGAGATTCTGGAATTGTTGTTGACTCCCCTCGTGGATGGACAGGGCGTTGAGGACACCGTAGCGGAGCTAGAAAACATAACATAAAGAAAAACAAATAAAGTCATTTAAAAATTCACCCGTTGGGAGAAATAAAACAAATGCCCTTTCCCTGATAGAACATCGAATGGCGCATCCATGATGGTTACCCGCCAGAATACGACACACCCCTGAGAGAAGTATGGGTACTAAAAAAGATAAAAGTTAATTAAAACAAACCCCAAAAGTAATGAAGATCCTTACTGGATTATCCAATAGGGTTGGGTGGGTCATCCGACCCTCTCCTGAAAGAGCATTGCAAAACGAGTTCATAAGCGAAACCCGTAAAATCGTAGAACCTTCCCGAGCCAAGATATAACCCATGAAAGATTCAACAATTAATTAAAATATAAAGAGAATTAATTAAAATTACCATGAGTCAGCCGTAACTCCAAGAATAAACATCAGGTGATGACTCCGCATGAATCACCATGAATCACCCAGCATCTAAAAATTAACATACAGTCACAGAATTCTATAATAAATCAAAATTTACTTTCGAAAATCGTGGACACACGGGCACGCGCACCACAGACTTGGTTCCAACGAGCCAACCACCATTTCAGAAATTTTCAGATTACTTGCTGGCGGACGGTGATTGGTCGAGGTAGGACATCACCACACGAAGTCTGAGGTATAAAAACTGCAGACATTTTTAGAAATCGAACAACCTTGAAATAATATTATTGACGAGAGACCAAATACCGTGACTTACTTCGAAGTGACAACAAAACCGCGCAACAGAACCGAAGGAGAACGTTAACGAACCGCATTACACGAGGCAACGCAGAGACATTAATTCCGAGCCTGCCTAAACTAGTACGGACGAAGATCGCGAAGAAGATTTCACGAAGAGATTTCCCGACAGTAACAAACAATCAAGAGAGACACTTTCTATAACCAACATGTCAACGGGCGAAAAAGGACAGAGCAACCAATAAATACTGTTTACTGAATTATCCTCCGGATCCCATTCATCTGTAATTATTATTATTGTGGTTATCTGTTAATTATTGTTTTTTGCGCTAAACCTGAATAAATATATTATATAAAGACTATTTTCTCTTTTGACTATAAATAGCCTATAAATACAAACCTCTGTCGTCTAGCGCCCTGATCTAGGCGGATCCTCTCCCGTCGTCGCCTCATGATATCTTCGCGAAATTCCATATGGAATTCGGTGATCAGCTGTAAATTACCCTTAATTCGAATATGAGTACCGCGTCGGAATCTAAGATGAAATATTAAAACAAACGAAACTTGTACGATAATTAATTTCTGATAACTATCATAAATATAATAATATAACTAATAATAAAAATTCTGATTATCCGTTTGATTATGAAATCATCAATTTATCGATCTTTCAATTATAAATTTAATTTATCGATCTTCCAATTTACCGAAATATCAATTTAATTATGAAGTTTCTTTTTATTTTTATTTATCGGTCTTTCAGTTATCAATTTAATTACCAATATAATGATGAAATTTTATTATGTTGTGAGATTAAAATCGCATTAATTACGATTATTGTTGATTCCGATAAAATTTCAGTGCGTATTGAAATAAACTGTGTAAATTATATAATTATGATTATATTAATCACGATATATTATACCATAGATCTTCTAATGCTGACAAACAATATGTTAACGAATACATCATGAATATTTAGATAGAAAAACTCGACCATTAATCGTTGAAAAAATGAATTTAACAGAAGTAAATCTAAATGTCGATAAATTTCTAAATGTTTAAGTAAATTTAATCGGTCTAAATTTCATCGATATGTTATCACTCTAAATAACATAAAGATAATGGGTGGAAATATAAATAAGATAAAGTCAGATGTTAGAAATCCAAAGTTAAATGATATAAATCTTGGGATGACGGAAATTTAGGTGATATGAGTTTTAGATGATATGATTTTAGGCGATAGAAGCGATATAAACCCAAATAATATAAATGATGTGGCCTACAATGAATGTGTAATACGTGATGATAATATATAATAATAATATTTTCTGATTGTAGATACAACAGTGCCGCAAGTTCGATCAAATATACCATACAATAGTGCCACAAGTATCAATCATCGACACAGCATTTACAGACATGAGTGACGCATGCATTGGAGGAACACATACGCTTCTACAACATGAAATCATCCCCGAACGATACTGAGTGAGGCGGCGGGCCCACAGCCCGTCCTGCCTTTAATCTAACCCGCAGGCCCTTCGAGCTTGACACTGCTATCCAGATGTCAAGTGAGAAGAGGCATCCGGGCCATTCACAGACAAAATGGAGTAGATAAATAGATTCTTAGGTGTCGTTGGGTTGTGGTTGACCCTTAATAACCACTGGGGACTCTCGAGCTTGCAAAAATGTTTTAACTCGAAATGGTCGTGACAATAATAAATAGAAGAAGTGAAAATATATCGAAGTTGCAAGTTTATTTGATAATTTACTGTTGACGTTATTAGACTGTGATAGTTAAATCCAGGTATCATTCGTAATACTTTGTCACTTGTTATATTATTATTATAATTTTAAGAATTGTTTTTTATTCTTTTTATAAGAGCACGAAAATTCGTTTTCCTCTATCTTTATATATATACCCTTAGCAAAAATCTAGTTATAAATAGTTAAATAAATTAAGTCAGGTGATCATTTCCAAAAAAAGAAAGAATAAAAAAATATTAATACAGAGAATTCTTTTTTTGTGATCAGTTGACTTATTTTATCAGTCGTGTACACTATTTATAAATATGCTATGTTGCTCTATTTTCTTGCTCTTAGCCCCATCGTATTTACATGTTGTCATCATCATGTATCTAACTATTAACTAGCTCCTAGAGATTGAACATATTATTATTCAATACTATTTACAATTTAATTTAGGAATTACTATTCACAGCTATTCATTTAGGGATTTGCTTTATGTTACGATACGTTTGATCATCGTTTGAACCTCTGAGTTCATAGACGTCTTATTTTGGTATTGGTCATTATTTCATACATTTGATCGTTATACTGAAATTCAAATTATCATTCATTAAGCTCAATTCGGATAAGCATAACCCTTTTATTAATTTCCTCTACTTTAAATACTAATCGTTCGTCTAAAAACAAACTAATTTACAATAATATTGGATTGACCAGAAAGTCATTGCGTTTTTGAGTACATCTTAATAAAAAGCTTGAAAATATAAAACGATGTGATAAAATTTAAATTCAATTATATATTCTGAAACCTTAATTTTCAGACTATGTTTATACAATATATTAATTGATTTTCTTTTAATTTATTACTTTATCGTCAATTCGAAATGAAAAATCAAAATGAGCATATTCGTCATGTTTTGTTGCATTATTTTCGCAAAAGGAAAACCGATGTGCAAGCTCATAAGAAGATATGTTTTGTATATGGTAGGACTCCTTAAAACTTCGACAGTTTCAATACTGGTTTTCTAAATTTCGTTCCGAAAAATTTCATCTGAAAGATGCACCACGCTCCGGTCGACCAGTTGAAGTTGATGGCGACAAAATAACAGCACTGATCAAATCTAATCCACATATAACGTCAAGAGAAGTTCCAGAGACTCTGAAAATATTAAAATCAAGTGTTGGAAGTCATTTAAAGAAACTTGGATTCGTCAGTAAACTCGATATGTGGTTACCACATGAACTGAAAGAAATTCATTTGGTGAAACGTATAGACATTTGCGATTCCCTTTTGAAGCGAGAACAAAGTGATCCATTTTTGAAGCGCTTGATTACGGGTGACGAAAAATGGATTGTTTACAACAATGTGGAACGCCGTTCTTCATGGACAAAACGTGGTGAGCCTGCCAAAACGATCCGAAAAGCAGAAATTCACCAAAAGAAGGTTATGCTTTCCGTCTGGTGGTATTTTAAAGGAATTGTGTTTTTTGAACTCCTTCCTAGGAATGAAACCATCAATCCAGACAGATATTGTGGTCAGCTGGAGAAATTGGCTTATTCAATTCAATAGGAAGGTCCTGAATTGGAAAATCGAAAAGGAGTTGTAATTCAGTATGATAACGCAAGACCGCATACAAGTTTGACCAGTCGCCAGAGACTCTTATCACTGGGTTTGGAGGTTTTGCCGCACCCACTGTATTCTCCAGACTTGGCCCCATCGGATTTTCACTTATTTAGATCACTGCAGAATTCCTGAAACAGAAAAACATTCTCCAGTGATGATTGTAGTGTACCCACTACTTCAAACACTTTAGTGTCGCATATTGTGTTTGTGTATATTGAAATTGGTATATTTGTGTATTTGTCATGTTATTGTTTGTTGTTTGTGCATTGATTGGTGACGCCACTGTTCGGAGCCAGTAAGAGTGTGCGGTCGCGACACATTTATATAAATGTACATTTTTTTATTTCTGTGTATGTTGTTTGAATGTTGTTGTGATGATAATTTTTGCTGTTCACGTTTCTCTTATCCCTAACCCGTCTCATTTGAAAGCAAATATTCCTGTTGGTGCTGGAAAAACAAGATCTAAAATGTCATTTTGTCACGAAAGGAATTATAAATTATTATGAAAAGAAAAAAATCAATAAAAATATTGATTAATAATTCTCATCAAATTACCGAACAATTCTAATTTTCAATAGCGTATACCAGGATTTTACCTCTATTAAATATGCACAAGGATATTGTTTGGCATTGACAATTATGATTTATTAATGATGACTTATTTATCCGATGTTGTCATGTATGTTCCTTTATTTTATTTTTTTTGTATTAAAGAGTTGGTTTAGTTTCTTTTTACTTTGATTAATTGTTTTTTTGTTAATTAATTTTGTTGTATTTATACACAACTAGGCTCATCAAATATTTTTTTGATTAGCCTAGTTTGCTAGCTGTTTAAGTATTCTATTTATAGTAAAAGCAACGAATTTATTACGTATCTGTTAATTCGTCAAATTCGTTGCTTTTACAATGATGACATCAAATCGTTCCTAGACGGCTTTTTTGCTGACAAAGGCAAAGGTTTTTATGAATCAGGAATAATGAAGCTACCGGAACGGTGGAAGAAAGTGATTGAAAATAATGGACAGTATATCGTGTAAAAATATTTGTGCATCCATGTCATTTTCTGATAATAAATATTTTAGTAAAAAACGCAATGACTTTTTGGCCAACCCAATATTTTAGAATTATCAATGGTTTTAAAATAATCATAAATCAATTCAACGTGTGACTTATTTCACTAGAAATTATAGCACTCTAAATATTCTTTCTAAAATAATTTAACTTACGATTCATTTTTCTAGAAGCACTCAAAATAATCACAATGACCAATTTCATTTGTAATTCATTTTACAGTAATCAATTTAACTCGTAATTCATTTTGCTAAAAGCACTCCAAATATATCGACTCAATCTGTGATTCATTGCATTATAATTTTCATAAACGTAAGACGATCTACAGAATATATTAATTCAACTTTTGATTATTAACAACAGTGATTAATTTGTTGGCGTTTCTTAGTTGACACCTGTGCACACATTAATTATTTTCTTCAGTTGTCATATCGGCCTGGGATTGACTCACTTACTATCGATTTATTTAACAACTGTCTATTTCGTTACATTTGTATTACGCCACGTCGCTCTCGCTATGGAACGGAATTGATCTTAACAAAGTTCTATCTATATCCGAGGGTGTCGTGCGAAAGCTCTTGGGAACTGGAAACTCAGCAAATCGGTACGGTTCCATTAATTAAGGATACCCAGCCCACAGTCGCTCGGCGATTATACCCATTCTGGAATATCTCGATAATCTCATTGTTTCAACTAATCTCTGGAAAGCACGACGAAGGAAACTCTAATCTATCAAACGAGGATTAATACCTTTATTTAAAATAGTAATCAATAGTATAAGAAGATAATTATCAAAAAAATTTTATTAGAATCAGGAACGTAAATTACTACAAATGATACTCAAAACCAGATATTTACATTGTATTGTTACTTCTGTGTTGAACGGTACGGTCGGATTTCGTATGATAGTCGTGGTAATGTGTTCTCTCTGTTAGTCGCTCTCGGTTTGTCAAGTTCCGGATTGAATTAAATTCTGTTCGGATTTGTTCTACTTCGTAGTTTTGTTCGATCTTGTGTTAATCGTCGTTCACAATTTTGTGTTTACGCTGCTCGCAAATTTTGATTATTTAATTTTGTTTTTTATTTTTTTCCTTGTTCGCCAGGCTACTGTATATATATCAGCGTTTTTCTGGATGTCGTATGTATTTGGGTAGTAATGCCATCGTGGAAACTCCCGATTGGTTCCTACCAATGATTCTCAGTTTTAATTTGTCGAGACGTGTGGTGTGTCTATGTCATGCGGACCTCAACAAAGAACAACTATCGCGCTGATTCATGATTATTCATAGTGAATAATCACATGCGACCGATTTCGAAAAACAATTTTGAACCATCGATAAGATTAATTAACTTCTTTATATTATAATTAATTTTTCTCAATCTTTCAGGGTGAATATCTTCGCTCAGGAGGGTTGCAGCTCAAAATAGGTCAGCTCATGGATTCTCCTCACAGAGAGCTATCGGGAGAGGGTCGGGTATTAATTTTCGGTACTCGGGTGAGTTCTGGCGCAACTTCTAATATTCTGATTTATTTATGTATTTCATGAAATCGTTAGGACGGCAGGCTCGTGAAGAAGCTCCTCAAAACACGGAAGGTAGAATCGTCGACCAGAGAGCATTTGATCAGTGTTCGCAGCAGTAATCACGGAACACGGTCAACAAACCCCCACGAGTCAATATTCGATTTTCCTTTGGATTCTTATGGACGCCCGTCGGCAACACAGAACGTAAATCGAGTAGAGTTTTGTTTACAGAATCTCGAAGAAACATTTGAATTCGTTCCATTTCTACGCAAATCTTGTTATTCTTCAAAACACCCATTTGTTGCTTGACAATGCAAAACAATAATAATAAATTGACGAAAATGAATCGATATATATTTTTACTTGATGATAATAAATAGCTAACAAAGTTGAAATTTAATTTCTGAAATTGAAAAAGTAAAACAACGGCAACTTTTACAAAAATCTTTCAACGTTTATTTCATACGATTATTTAAATTAACTAAAATAATTTCATAATATTCTACAATTCAAAGTTTTATAATTTTAAACATTTATGATTTAAATTGTTCAGTATACACATAAAAAATATTTAAAAATAAAGTTATTTTAATTATTTACACAAATTTTCATTGAGAAAAATTCACATACAAAAAATCACAAAATGTGAAAAATTTCAAATTATTAAAATTGCCAAAATAATTTTACATAAAATTGAATTTGTTCTCGAAACCAAAAAACCGAGAATTTGGTGACACACAACAATGTATCTTTCAGGATTGTTTTGCCACCTAGGAGAGGACAGCGACCATCGATAAAGGTTCTCAACCATATCTGACTCGGTTATGTTATGTAATGTCATGATCAAATATATTTATTGGATTGTTAAGTCTCCTTTCTTTTTTGTAAATTATATTTTGTAATGTGTTAATGAATTACCGACCGCAACAGATAACAGGGGATCAGAACTTGTGATGTTGAAAGTAGTGACCCAAAAGTGTTAAGAATCTATACGGTGAAATTATTTTTCATAAAATAAAAGAAACCTCAACTTATTTGATAAAACAGTTCTTTAGAAAATAGCAGAAAAGTATGGAATCAAATCAGAATTTACGGCTAAATATCAAAACAGATCAAGCGGATTGACGGAACGCACCATTCGAACCGAAAGAGGTATATAGAATAAAAAATAAAAATGATATGAGAGACGATGAATATAAATATAGTGTTTTCGATAAACGAAATATATCAGATCTCATTTCAACGTTCAACATTTGAAATTATGTTTGATTGGAAAGTTATTCTTTATTGGTTACTACTACTAAACATTATTTATCACAAGAGAATAATTTTGGGAACGAAATTGTAATCGGAAAGATGACCGACAAACTTCGAAACTTAGAAGCAAGCAGAAGAAGCTAACGAGATGTTGAAGTCTGTTCGTTTTGTTGGGGTCCTGAAGTGAAATTTGTAACTAAAATGTTGAGTGTAAGAAATAAAATTATTCATTATTAAATTCATTTGTTTAAATTATCAGGTTAAATAAAATTATTTACATGTCTACCCCAAAAAATCAATATATATATATATAATCCAAATAAAATTTAACTAACATAAATAACTTGAATAGAATTTAACAAGATTTGTAGTAAGGAAATAAACAAAAACTTTATAAAGATAAATAAAATTAAATTTATATGTTAATAGAAGTATAAAAAGAAAAAAAAGAAGAGAAAAGGCATAAACATTTATTTTTAACTTTAAAATACTTGACAAAAATTATAAAAATTCGAGTTGAACTCAAAGATAAAGAATTCCAAAAATTCAATCAACTGAATTAATTAGACTAAATAAGGTCATTTGAATTTTATATAAATGCAAAGTATTGTAAATCGAATTGTCAATAAAACAAATAAGTGAATTAAAGTGCTAAAACGAATAAGAGTATTGAAGCTAATTGAAAGTATAAAATAGGGAAACTTTAATTGTGAGGAAAATTATTATCAAAACTAATAAATATATGTTGCGTAATTTATGTATGGAATGTTCTAGATGTGACCTTTGTATTGTTGTGTAATAGGTCACGACCGAAATAGTGTGTATGGTGAAATGAAGTGAGTGTATGTTTGACCCAGATTGATGACGGCATTAATCAATATATATACTGATGATATTCCTCATTATATGGTCTTTAAATAAATATTATGACAGTCTCGAAGTCTTCTAACATGGCGACCACGCCAGGACACTTAAATTCTTTTGTCCCCACTCCCAAAATATTCAATGTCGGAGATAATATAGAAAAATTTTTAGAAGAAATTCAAAGATTC
>MQRK01190830.1:22205-35163 GCA_001938485.1 Girardia tigrina | reverse complement strand
ATATATATATATATATATATTTATTAGGAACACAATAGACACCTGATTGTTAATTAATATAATTAATTGTCAAATTATTCGGCGACAATAAGTATCTTTCTGGTCAAACCAAATGAGTGATACGAAATTGTAACGTGAAATTTGTTGTACAAATGCTGATATCCCTGTTTAGTCTGTTACTAAACATTTTTCGGGCGAATTCGCAATGCAAGTGGTTTAGGTGCCGTTAGTTTGATGGAAATTTGTCAGCGAGACTGCTCAGTGAGACGAATATCCAGTTCCGACTAAACCAGAAAACCCAGCAAATGGATAGGGATCCGGTTGGATGAATCACAGAAAAACAATGGGGAAATCAGGTTATAAATTTTTCGATGCGACTTTAATCAGCGGATTTCGACTTGTCCAGAATACTTAGGCATTGAATACGAACAATGAAATTATATTATTTCGAAATATGATGTCACATCATGCTCTGTTGTTGGCAATTATCAATTAATTCTTTAACTTCTGTTTCAAAATTGTACAATGAAGAGCTATAGTTGAAGTTGCCTTTTCTATAATCGGTACTTTCGAATCTTTGGAGGTAAAAAGGTTCATAGAAATATTATTTGGATTTTTGTGACAGAGTTCATCCATAAATTATATTCAAGCTTGAAATCGTTGCACTTTAATCAAAATTATCAACACTGTCAACCTCGAAATAACAAATATCGCGACACAGTTCAAGAATCCGAGTAATTGTAATTTGAGCGGCTGTTGTCCGAGGAGATGGCGATATTTGACGTAATCCGCATGTAATGACTGATTTTCCAAGGAAAGTAAGAATAAATCAAACCATCTAATTATTTCGTTCATTATTTTTAATGATTCAAATTGCTGAATCAATAATCATAATTATATATAGCAGTGGTAGGTTACTACAGTTATATATTTTTATTTCTATTTAAAAAACAAAGTGGAACTAAAAACTAATCAGTAATCGGAATACATTGCGGATTTCGAAGATTCACTTTTTTTGAAATAATAATTCATTTACTATTGATTAATACAGTGTTGTACCGTCTTTGTTTAACCGTTTGACTACCAAACTATTTTTTTACTCATATTAAATTGGGATGTATTTTCCTAATGGTAGTCAAAGGGTTATATCAGGGGTGCTCAGACCTAAACTATTGGCGATCGACCATAAAAATATTAGGCGGCACGTGATCGACTGGTACAAATTTTGTTCCCGCTCCATGAAAAAGCACTTTCAGGCCTTTGCAATGAGCTGTAGACCCGTCTTGCCTATCGGGGACTAGCGATAGTTTATTTGCACCCCTGAATCATCAATTGTTTGAACTCTCCTGGATTAGAATATAGTCATTGGATAAAAATAAAAAACCACACTTACAACATAATTGGCAGTACTAATTATACCACAAAAATTTCCGCTCATCACTGTTTCAATCATTTACATCGTGCGATATAAATAAATGGGTATGACTGTACAATGGGGAAGGATAAGAATATCACAGGCGGCATGGAAGGGGAAATAGTTACAATAATAGTAAAAAAATATCCAGAATACTTTTTATAAATACTTATGCCATAGATTTGAAAACTGGTCGCGATCGACCAATCGATCACAGTCGACCGTTGGAGCATCCCTGGGTTTATAGCATGGAATACAAAATCTAAAAATATCTTAAGTTAAAATCATTGGTGTTTGATTGTACGTCATACTCATAGTAATAGCGTAATTTAATATTTGTCACACTTCATCACTTATAATTGTGAATAGCCAATAGATCATTTAATAAAAAAAATAAATATTTTTTTTAATTTAATTACTTTTTATAAGCATGATCACAAGCGACTTGCCTCCGATAAACTGTCTAGTATAATATTTATAGCTAAAATGTTTGTTGTTTGTCTGAATGTTACGCTTCATGATATACATCATTTTAACTCTTCAGGTTTTGCTACTTTTAAGAATTTATTATTTTTAAAAAAATTTTTTCACTAGAGTTTGCTACTTATAAATTTTGTAGGTCATAAAGAAATTTTTAAATACCACCTGATATTTATTGACTGACAACAAAACTCTAAATTCGAATTTTAAATTGAACACTGATCTTAATTTGAACATTATTTGATTCACCTGAAGTAGAAAATTCTCACAGTGTTCCGTTCCACCCAGTGAGACACTCCGTTTAGCTGATAATCCTGATATTTGGCCCGTTTTCAGATTCACCTTGTGTCTGAAGTACCGGTAGAAATTTCAGAGTGTATTAAATTCGTCTAAATTTGACTTAAATTTTCTTATTTGATTTGAAATTTTTAATCGTATATGTTTAAAAACTTATTCAAAATTGGATGCACACGAAACTTGAAAATATGTGGTTGATCATCGTTAACTTGGACCTTTTTGTCCATCAAATACCTGAATATGCTCAAATCTAAGAATTTTTAGGATAAGTATTAATTTATTTTAATGTTGTTAGGTTCGATATCGAAATTTGAATTAATTACACCAAAGTTTTATTAATTTAACATAATAACAAATGTTTCGAACAAATTTTCGAGAGACAGTTCTTCTTTTGCACAAACCTTTAATACATAAAGATAACGTAATATAAATATGAATATTTAATTTATTATATATATTTTTGAAATTTACAAAATTAATTTTTATAAAATTTCTTTTATTAAAATTTTATCCTTCAAAAATTTTGTTAAAACTCCTAATTTATTGTTTTTAAAAAATTTTCGTATCAAAAATATTTATTTTCGTATCAAATAAAAATATAAAGTTTTTATTTTAACTGTTAAACTTATTTTTTAATAATCTGAAACTGACGTTTACATTTTGATTTAATATTCTTAAATAATTTGCATTTTTATAATAGTGTTTAAAGAATAAAATTTTTATTTTAAATTTTAATTTAAAATCTTTAAAGTATTTTATATTATTTTAATTTATAAATGTATTTTTAAATATTTTAAATATTAGAATTAAAAAATTTATGTGAGCTTCCCAAAATCCTGACAAATGTAATTAAAATTAAAATTTAACTTTTACTATATCTCTAAAAACAAATTTTAAAAATTTTGCAAAAAATGTCAAATATAAGTTGCTACCATTTTAAGATACTTAATCATTGATATCACTTAGTTTGTCTTTCGTACGCTCATTTCCGATTACCTTTCTTAATCCTCCAAATACAATTTTAGGTTAAAAATAATATATAAATTATATATATATATATATATATATATATATATATATATAAATATATATTTATTTATGTCAAATAATATTGAGAATGAAATTATCTCCTATCATTTGCTATAACACCACTCATTTAGTGAGCTGTCCCAAATAAGAAACCAGAATTTCCCCAAGTATACACCGTTGATTTGTCTGCGAATCGGTCAGATGTTGATTATCCATGTTGGTTGTCTCAACTAATTGTCCGCTCCGATTATTTGTGGCAGAGATCTTCTCTTGCAACTAACAAAGAAAATGTCTTCGTTGAATGGGATAGCAGCTATAAATCAAATTTAAAACCATGCTCTATATTTCCATTGTCAATACCGGGAGACAATTACTACTGGATCAGAATGGATTAGTTCAAAAATAATTGACAGATTAATCGAAAATCTTATAAATATTAAAATGGAAACTGTAGAATAAAGTATGAAAACGATTTACAAATCGGATAGTAAATTTTTCGTCAACGAGTCTGTTGTCGTGGAGAATCAATATGCAAAAGAGGCTGATGAACCGACTCCAAGTCGGTTTGGTAAAAACAATCGAGCATCTTTTTCAAATGATTCCAGGAAAATCTGGTTCACAGATGATCTCGAGTTCAACGAAAGGGAACACAACGACCAACTGTTCGGTAAGTTAACCTTTCCTTGAACAATCATTCGTAACGGGGTTCAATGAATGTCATTATATTTTTGTGGTTTTTAATTTTGTTTTATTTAATTTTTTGATTAACTTGTTAGTTTTTTATTTTTTATGAAGTATCAAAGTATTATATTTATAACATAATTATTGTAAATTTAAATAAATTATATTTTATAATTTATTTGATACATCATCCTTTTTTTGGTTTTGTTGAGAAATTTACATTTTAATTAAAATTATAACAAATCAAAATAAATTTGATAACAAGTAAGAATTTTTTAAAAATTATTCCAATATATATATATATATATATATATATATATATATCGCTTTGAATACGGTTCAATGGTAACTAAGATAAAAGGAAACAAAGTGCCATTTATCAAAAATTTTATTTCGTAAAACTAGTTTTGCCTTTATCGATATCGTCAGTTAAAATGAATATTTAAACAAAATTACAAGTCATATTAATGGTTTTCTGACTGTTACACCATAAATAATTTTCATATTTTTTTAAAAAACTTTAGCGTATTTAGATAAATCACTCTGTATATTTAAACATGGTTTTAATTGCTTAATAAATAATCCCTCAAATTGGCAATAAATTGACAATGACTTAACATTTTGTTTGATCGCTACTTATCTTGGATATTAAACATATTTATTAAATTATAGATAACTTGTTTTAATAATCAGTATTTTAAAAAAATGGGAAAGGCCGAAATTTGAAATATTACGAAGCACGATTTCCTACTTGTAACGTCAGCATTACAAACTATGCGAAACATCAATAATATGTTAAGATACGATGTTAATACTCAGCAGAAAATCTCAAATTGGTTCAAGAAATTCGTGAAAGATGATTTTAACCTTAATAATAAGTCTCGGGGTCGCCCAGGATCGCAAATAGACAATGAAAAACTGTAGATAACCGTAGAGTCGGTTACATCATAAAGTGCTCATTATTTATCGCTAACGTTTGCTATTACAAAGCAAACATTAATGAACCCCTTGGTTCAAATTTGTAAACTAAAGAAGTTGGATAAGTGGATTCCAAATGAGTTAAATGAAAAGCAAAAACAAAAGTGCTTGGATGCTTATTTGATGATGCTTTCTCGTTATAAATGTGATCTCTTTTTGAATCGCATCGTATTCTATGATGAAACGTGGATCTAATATGATAATCGTGAAAGTTCAGCAAGCTGAGTGAACATATAGGAAGTATTAAAACGCAATCAAAAAGATTATATTCATCAAAAGCAGCTGATAGTTAGTGTTTAGTGGTCTCCAACAGACGTAAACCATTATGACTTCATGAAACATGGTTTGCCGATCGCAGAAGATGTCTACTGCAATCCTTTGGAATATATGATGTGGAAACTCAAAGACAAAAACTGCGTTTCGTAAAAAGATTGACTGCAATCTTGATCCACAACTATTTAAAACTACATACTACACTGAAGACAGTGATAAAACTACAGGAACCTGAGTCATAACTTCATCATCCTCCATACTCCAACTGACTACTATTTATTCCTCAATTTGAACAACTTTTTGATAGGAAAAAATTCAATTTCAAATGTGCCATAAAATTGACTTCCAGGAATTAAGATTCTTTCTCCAAAAAATACAAATGGCTTCAACAAGCTGCCTCTCAAATGGTAAAAGTGTGTCCATAATATGGGTTCGTACATTAATGAATGACATAAATATTTGTATTGGTAAATTATAATTTACTCATCAATAAACTTTTATTTTAGTTCTACAAATTTTATACTTGAAGACCTAGTATAATTTAATTTAATAATTTAATTTTTTACACCCTGACAAATAAATAAATGAAGTATATTGAATTTCAAGTAACCTATACTCTCTATCGACTCATATCAACTGATGAAAATAAACTATTACACTAATTTTTTATTTTGCAGTAAATTAAAATAAGCATGGCTTTTAATATTCCTTTCGTTCTATGGAAAGGATTTACAATAGGGATTATTTATTGTTTCCGAACGACTTAATGACTGTAAGAAAAGGATTGTACTATAGTACGTGTTTATATATTTATATTTATAAATCATTATGAATAATAATCTTAAAATATCTGTTGAATGTATTTGTTTATTGTTTTGTAAAGATATTTACAATCATATTGTTTTCCTGTGAGCTTTAGACGTTTAATCTTTATTTAACTATTTCTCATCAACACTTTCACAGTTCTGTCTTACATCAAACCACTTTCTATAGGATTTAATTGCCGATTGTTTGCTGTTCTGAATTGTGATTCAACGAAAAAACTTTTTCCAATATATTCGTCTAAAATTATTAATTCTATTTTGATTATTTATTAATTATAGAAACCAAACGTGGTTACTGCTAATAGTAAAAAGTGTGCACATTTAGATATATTTACTTAATTATGTTTGGAAACTGTTAAAAAAATTATAAATTTAATACGCCACACTAAAGTTAAAATTATATCTACATATAAATTATGTTTTCTAAAAACATTCTAATTTGAATCTTATGGAAAACTCGAAAAAACATTAGAAAGAAAGTCTGTTAGAAAGAATTGTTTCGTGAAAACCTCGTGATTTTGAACATATAAATGACCATGGCAAAAAAATTGATTTTTCAAAGTTTATGAAATCTTATTCAAACTTTAAAAATACAATATAAAATATTTATTTCTGAAGATTTTTCCATATTGCTAGCACTCGCGGCTCCTGATGATATACACAAGCCATGAGATTTTTGACTGCTTTAATAGAGAGACGTGTTGTTCTTCAAGCCAACGTTGAATCAACTGTGCTGCGTGAAGTCGGGCAAGGTCATGAATAATAACCATTTCACAATCAGGTAGAATTGCTTGAAATTCGGGAATCATATTCAGTAGGAATTATAGGTATATATCAGCCTTGATGAAACCACTATCGTTATGAAATAGTTACTGATAACAATAATCAGAAAATTACGATCATATATTATCTGTCTAGCAATTTTTGAACGATTATTTATGCAATCCACAAAAACACAATTCCATGCTTTTAGAGATGCGTCTCGAAGAAAAATCCCCTTTTTCTTGATCACAGTGATCTTCTCCTTAGCCCTTCTTGTCGAATAAACATTTAACATTTTTTGACAGCAAGTGACTCGGATTCTCATGTTTTTATCAGTAAAAATGTGAGTAATTCATCTGCTGCAAAGTGGCTTCTTTTCAATGTCATATTTTAATATGTGTGAACGGTCGTTTCTTCAATATCTGTGACTCTTTAAATGGCTGGACACCTTAAGTGGCAAACTTCCTCACTCATTTATCGCATAATTATCAGATTATTTTCAGTAGTTCTCAGTTTTAATCTTCCTAAACTTTCTTTTATCTCAAAACATGTTTGCTCTTTTGCTGCAATTTTTTTGGTAACCTACTGTACTCTGCAAAGGCTAACAACATTCTCTACTCCCGGAATTTCGACAAGAAAGCAATGGATTTCGGTAGCCGAAAGGGTTTTTTGTTAAATTGTAACGAATAAATTTATGTCACATTGCTTTGCTTTTGTCTTTTAGGTTATATCATACAACCAACTGTAATCGATTTTTAAAAAGTCAAATCTTTAACTTTTCAGTCTCTTTTAATGATTAACATTATAAAATTTATGTGAGATTATAGAAAAATTAAATAAGACTTGCAAATTTTATTTTCAAAAACAACTCTTATACCGACTTTTGACGATTTAAACAAACGAAATTTTATATATCCAACACTCCCCCTTGCCATTAAGACACATACGCACTCCGTGCACTGGGGGGGGGTAACTGTCCGTCTCTGTGTGCGTCTGCCCGGTGCAGACAAAGTCCTTGAATCGCGCCGATCGCACTATCACTTGATGTGGCCTCTGCTCCATCGCTTCCCCTGGAGGCATTTGTCTTTTTGAAACATCTCCAGTGCCATTCATTAGCTGCTCGTCGTCGTTTGTTCCTGGGCCATCAGAGCTCAGCTTCATTGACTCCTCGTCGGTCGGTATTAGTTTTTCTTCGGGAGCGCGTCTGATATATGACACATGATACGGAATTCCGTCGATCACGTCTTGATGGTGCGGACGAACTCCTTCAACAACTGATCGTCTCCACCTAATCGTGCATCTCGATTTTGCTGGTTTCATGAAAACAGCATCCCCTGTTTGTAGCTCCGCAGTTTTTACGACTTCCCGGGTCTTCGAAAAGTGGTCCACCAAATCGACTGTATTTGGAGTAGCGTTATACTACACTACCATATCCTCGATCGGCTTCCCACTCCGGCCCGCCATGCGCTTGATAGTCCGGTTGCATCGCTCGACAATGCCGTTTCTACTTGGTCGATTTACACACCGAAACCGATTTGTACACCCGTTTACGTTTCTTGACTGCTGCTCCCGGTTTGTCGCAAAATTTTCCATTAATAGCTGTGGGGGCCAAATTCATTAAACACAGCCTTGATTGCGGTACACGGCTCCTCATCGTTCTCTGATTTGATTTTTCTCCATACGGAGAACAGCCCATGGCCGCAGTCAATCATTTACATAAACTTACCCTAGTTGATGTCCATGGAGAGTCGTTGCCTGTCTCTTTGACACTAAGGTCACCTTTCTCCCATTTCACTGTGATGGGATCGATCGATGCGCTCTGAGGACATTCTTTCACTACTGCTTGAATTCGGCTTTCTGATACTCGTCCCGGACCCCACAATTTCCTTGCCAGAAACTTCATTCGTCTAACACTAAAATGGTGAATTCGGTGGAGCTTCTCTATATTATCTGTTGATTCTTGCTCCCCTCGATCGCAACTGCTGACGCTCCCATCGGCTCTTCTACTGATATCAACCAGTCACTAATTACGCGAGTGAGGCGGTCTGCACTGTTTTCTGCTGAACTTATTAACCTCCACTTTACCTGTAGATGTTCCTCTTCAATAGTTGTTTTAATAGTACTTATCCGTCGTTTGACAAGCAGCTCGCTCATTTCACTACCTTTGATCAGTTTATCGCCCCTAAAGGTTATCCATCGAAACACTGGGGCGGAGTCGGTCATTATTTCAAAATCGTTCAATCCGTATACCACCGCCGGTTTTATTGCTTCATTCAACGCTTCGAGTTCCGCTAAATTTATGTGAGCTGCATTGTTCTCCTTTTGAAACCATGATGCATCTTCAACCACTGCTCCCCCTATCTCTACAGAGATACTGGTTGCAATACAGCTAGCTTCGCACCACACTCTTCCTTGTTTGCAGTCGGTAACTGGGTCTTCGTTCTGCAAACGTTTTCTCAACTTTTTCGAGATGTTCACTACGCGTGGTCCCACCTCGTCATCCCATCCACTACCACTGGCTATCCTCTTAAGGAAGCTGCACGCTGGCCTCAACCAGCCGCCGACTGGAAAATGGCCCACCAGCTGTCCGACCCACGAGAACAGATTCCGTCGCGTCAATCGACCAGGCAACTTCTGAACCTTACCATCCAGGTACAATCGAAACTCACCGTTAGTTTCTTTGATCACGAGCCCGAGCACTCTTCCTCCGTTTATCTTTATAGGTTGTTTTGTTTCGAGCCCGAAACTGTTGAAGACTGCTGCTACGTGCTCTGCCGACACCTTCTCGGTGTCGACTATGACGCCGTCGAATTAAGAGTCTGGGGCCTTTGCCACCATCTCATTGGATGAAAAAACGTGGTTCATGATATGCCTCATGATATTTGGTGCCACGTTCAGTCAAAAGCCCAATTATGTCTGGCACCACTCCTGCACCGCGTGTTTTATCATCAATTTTCCAATTTTACTGAATCCAGAAATCTCCATACAGAATTTATACTTTTCACTGATTACATGAAAATCGTCGTCTTTTTGATCCAGTTCAAACGATGAGTTAAACTGACTTTTTGAATTAAAATCTTTTTATGGGACATTAATCCAGTGTAAATTTTTGTAAAATGAGACCGAAATGTTTGAAATACGACGACAATCCATTATAAATTTGTTTCAGAAATATGGGATCCTTTGCCAATAAAGATTCGCAATCCGAACTCCAATTCAATTCGTCTGCTCTCGTTATAATTTATCACTTATAAATACACTAATCATATTAATTAAATTTCTACATTTTAAAATCGATCGATTATCGATGTTAATAAACTTCGATATGCCAGATAAAATTACATTATTTTCCGTGAGTGAATAATTTGGAGATTATTGAAAAGATAGAAATTGATTCCAAAAAGGGTCGTGTAACCCTATTTCTTCGTCTCCGAAAAATTTATTAATATGAGAATTACGTTCGATATCGCTTCATCAAACGATATTGGAACATCAAACCCATAGAAAATTAACAATTTTTGACAAATAATTTATTAATGAATTCAAATCTCTGAATGTTTACAATTATGAAATATTTAAACAACAATTACAATTTTTCAAACGTAAAAAAATTCGAAATTTTCTTTTTTACATGTAAAAGAATCGTTTTTAAACAATTACAAAAATTTTAAATGTTAAAATAAAGAAAACAATGATATTTCACTTTCTAGAATTTAAAAACAATTTTTTGACTCGAATATTTGCATTTCATGAAATTTATGGTCTGAAATTGATAAATGATATTTTCATGCAACGAATTCTTTTTGTTTTATTTTTGGAAGTCTGAATTCTTTTCTTTCACTAAATGAAAATCACCTTTTCATCAAAAAAATAAAAAAAACTTAAATTTTATAATAATGATAATTACCTTAGATAATTACTTAAATTTACTAAATTTACAATATAGAAATATATAAATAAATCAAATTAATTCTTTTCTAATTTCTCCAAATATCTTTTGGACAATTGATAACTGCATAACTTTCCTAACCTCAATTCCCTTTGATCATTCACTCTGGTGTTTCTTCCTCTGAACACCACTTCTAGGAATTAATTTGCTCATTGAAGTCGCATTATCGCAAGCAGATAATGACTAAGCTACTCATTGTTCACGACCACAACCAAACCCTTTCAGTATGAACTCAGGAGAGCACTGCATTGGCTAAGAACTGCATGGTATCACGTTCAAGAGGATAAATACGTCAATGGCTTCCTTTCTTCTGGATTTCGTACTGCCTTCCATTACCTTTTCGTGACCTCTTTCAACTTTTCTGCTATCATGGATATTGTTTTCAGGCATCTGGTTACTGCTTACTGTTTGCCCAAAACAATCACCCCAAAAATTTATTCACGTCGATTGATGATAATGTTGTGATTGTAAGAGTGATATTATCATTATTGATTCTCTTTTGCCTCCAAATGATGAGACCGTAAGTGATGTTTCTGATGATGACATATCCAATGATGTTGATGAACTAATCTCATAACACACTGGAAGTTCTCAAATACTACATGAAGTTCGCTTCGACCTGTCAAAGAATTCCTCCTCTGCCCAAAAGATATTTGAAACATTTTGCTATGTTCTGTAAACTACACTCGATGGTTTTGTAACACACCACTTATTTACACTTTTCTCTTGTCAACATTGTGTCACATCTAAGTGTTGTTTTCTAAATTTTAAAAATAAACTGTTTAAAATTTCATTTGCTGTTTTCGTTTGATTGAGTCTAGAAATTACTGTAAGATAAACATAAGTACTTTATTGACTGTTCCATTTTCAGGCAATCGGCTATTATAAATTCTGGTTATAATCATATTTTTTAGCAAAATGCGTTTTATTGTATCCGGAAGTTGCTGTGTTACAAAATTTTATCAATTAATATTTAGTACCATTTTTCTATTTTTATACAAAGTCTATTTTTGGCATTTATTATTTGTTAAATTATCGTAACACACAAAATCTAAGTTAATTAATAAACTCATTCATCAATTATGTTTTAATTAAATTATGTTCGTTTTATTTCCATAGTTATTAAAAAACAGAAATAGAAATGTTCTTTTAACTGGAATAATTTTTGATTGTGTTATTTTATTGTAATAATTTATATATGAAAATGTCTCGAAATTTTTTGTGTATTTTTAATATTGATATTTTATTGTTTTATCAAATTAAATTTGATTTAATAATGCTTCTGTTACATAACAAGAGAATAAAAAAATATGCACTAAATGTGATGACCAAACTCAAGAGTTTAAGTAGTTCGATTTTTACTGATATCAAAAATGTAAAGGTATACAAAGTTATCGTCCTGATGAAGATTTAAAAGTTTTCTGAAATAATTTTTATGAGGGGTTAGTTTTAAGTTTCGCCAAAATAGTTTATTATTTTTTTTAATTTGAAAATTTAAAAGAAATAAATTAAAAATTACAATGTAAGTAAAAATATGATAATAAATACTTATTTAACATATGTTTACAGTAATAATAATTAACATATTTTAATAAAAGTTATAGAATAAGCTAAATAAATTTTTGGTGGTGTTAAATTATGGCTTTAGAATGTGATAATAATGAAAGTGGCATAAACGCTACTTACATGGTGAACAACGCTGCTTTGGACAACTTCACGAACCAATTACTACCTGAAAAGTTCAGGAAAGGTGACAATATGGAGACGTTCATAGAAGAATGTGAAACATTCTTTCAATTCGCAGGAGTGGCAAAAGCGAAACAGGACGTTATTGTCTTATGTCTGTTGGACAGAGACATAAAGGAAAAATATAGGACCGTTGACAAGTCGATAATTGGTTATAAAAATCGACTTCGAAAAGCATTTGGTAGGACATCTTTGCTATTTGAGGATTGGTCTGAAGCTTGCCGGTATAGGATGAAGGATGATATACCTGAAGTCTTTTTCGAAAAAATAGAAAAGATGGCAGAAAGAATTATGCAACACAACATGTCAAAAGAAAGCATAATGTAAACATTATTAATGAACTGTTGTGATGATATGGATATCAAGAAAGAAGTTCGGATGAATAATGTAAAAGGAGTGGAACAACTAAAAGAAAAGATCAAAATGATACACGAGATTAAGAATATAGAGGATCAGATAAACGTAGTGAGAGAGAACAGAACGCAGAACAGACCCAGGAGTTACAGGGATGCTGTGACTCAAAAT
>MQRK01190819.1:28390-55430 GCA_001938485.1 Girardia tigrina | reverse complement strand
CGGCATTTGTTTGCAATGACCGATCATTTAATGCCATTGTTACATAATCGTCATATTTTTCATCATAAAAGCACTGAAACGATCGTCCTAAACATACGTCAATGGGCTGAATTATCCCTGTCAAGTTCGGCGGGATAATTCTAAAAAAAAGACATTGTATTTCTTAGCATAGATCTCTTCAATTTCTTTTAAAACTGCTAAATGACAGCCATAACTGTCACAAATTACGAGAACAGGTTCCTTTTCTAGCCATGTCTGCGGGCGTTTCAGGATGACTCTTCGGAGATAATTTTTAAATATGTCCTGAGACCACATTTCTGTCGAATTAGTCTCAACATCGAATCCAGGTTTTACAGTCTAGGTTTTACTGATATTACAGATTCTTTAATTTAGAAAAAAAGTAAATGTTGATTGATAATTCTTCTGTTTGCTGAAATTGTTGGTGTAAAGGTGTATTTATGATGACAACTCGTTGCTTTTCGAAGAAATATTTCTTTATTTCCTTTGTTTATTATTGTTTTTGCGGGCTCTTTTTCGAATTGTCTTGGAATTTGATCAAAGTTTATTATGTTTTCTTCTTTAATTCCTTTTTTCTTTATAAAATTCACACATTCATTTACAAAATTAATCGCTATCATTTTGTAATTTTCTGGCAATTTTCTGGCTGTAGTCTGCACTCTTTGAACCAAATTATATCGTTGTTTAAAGTTTGAACACCAACCATTTGATGCATCAGACGCCTCCAATTTGTTTATTTCCGAACTAATTTGTTGTTGATTCGGTAAATTGTCACCGAATTGATTTTGTAAATGTTGAATAATTTCATTTCTGAAAAATCGTGCTTGAATTTTAAGATATTTTGTAGTAACTGTTAAACCTAATTCATTACGACTGGTGATCCATCTGAAGAGTTTGTTTCTAATTCGGGGAATTCTGCTTTTTTTCCTCCTCCAATCAAGCACTACCTCTCTCTGATTTTTATAGACGGATTCACAACTGCTTTTTTTAATTCCTCTTCACTAGAAATCCATCTTCGTATCGTAGATTCGGGAATAGAATGTTGTCGTGCAACAGCTCTAATACTATCTGTGGATTGTTTGATCTTGTTGATAATTCTAAGTTTTTCTGCTATCGTTCAACTTCTGTATTTTTTATGTACATTCATTTTATGGTATTAGGATTTATGGATTTATGGTATATTGATCTATTATATACCATTTGCCAATCAATAACTACTTTTTGCCTAACTACTATTTTTTGCAATAACTACATTTTTTTCAATTTTTTTGTTAAAATTTGAATAAATTGCGCGCGTCGTTTATTCAAATAAATGGTGTGCGCCATTTATACGCGACAAGACGGTAGTTACCGTCACGCACCCAATCTATCAATATACATTTCTGAAAATTATTTTCTCAACAATAATGATCGTTGGATAAACATTGAAATTCATATTGTTTGAAAACGGAAAAAAACGTTAATAAAATCAGATAATGAAACATAAACATCAAGTTGAAACTAGAAATTTTAAAATACAATTTGAATAATTCTTAGTGCCTGAATACGTCTAATTTCAAATTTCGTTAACTCTTTACTAAAATAAGCAAATGTGATTAGAAATATTTTGTTTTTAAGAAATATATATATATATATATATATATATATATATATATGATTATATTTATATTTAATCATATTCGTCTTTAACTCTACGAATGTTATCATTATCATTTAATATTTATTATTATTTGATATTCCTCAATATTAATTGATTTACTATCGTTAATTATATGATTACGTAACTTTATTCACTATATTTATACTAAACGCCATTAAATTTCATTTATAGTCACGTCACAAAATACTTTTTATCATTTATCATATTTTTGGTTCGAATTTTAAATTCAATTTTTGATGAAATTCATTATGGTTATAGACACTGATTAATAAATTGAATTGTTTATTATTGCATGAACCATATTTACTGAAGAAAGTTAATAATATAATTAATTCATATTACAAAAAAAGATAAATATTATTTTTCGCCATCTTATGAAAATTTTATTAAATTTATTTAAAAATCAATATACATTATTTGTTTTGAGTCCATTATCAATTACTATTTAATTATCACTATTTACAACCTGTACATGGGTCTCCCTCTCTCACCCTTAATCAACATGCTTCTTCCTCGAGCCCTAACTCGTGTAAAACTCTCAACAATTGGTGATCGTTTCTTTCTTCTCATACAAAATTAAATTAAATAAAATTTGATGAATTAAATAAATTTAAACAAATAAGATTAAATAATAGAATTTCGAAATAAATAAGTCAATATTTCAATAATCAAGGGCAAATAATAATTAATATTAATAAGCAATATCTATAATTAATGCTAAGTAAGAAAGAATACTAAAACGATTAAACTATTTATAAACCAATAGCCAGACCACTACGATTGTATCAAACTCATACTTAATGTCGCTGTTTATGACCATCGCACGCGATAAAACTTTCCATTATTATTTATAATTATTTTCATATATTAATAACTCTTTAAAATTCTATACACTATTTATATTTCTCACAGTGCGAACGTTACTTACACCTCCCTGTTTCCACTTTCTCAATCCTATGCAAAATCATTCCCTTATGCCTCGACAAGTACCTACGGAGGAAGCCTCTATAATCCCCTAGATGTATTGTTAAATTAACTTGTCCTCGAACTATTAAAGTTGACAAAATAAGGTTAAAAAGAGAGATAACAATCAAAGACATCATTAAATAAATTGTGTTAACTATTAAATCAACATTTAATAAAATAATTCAAAATAAATAATTCAGAGATAAAATCCAAAACCTCATTAAATAAAATATATTAATTATTAAATCAATATTAAATAAAATAAAAACTATATTTACAAATACGCTATCATAATACCTCTATTAATTCGGATTTCGGACTTATTCAATTAGGAGGATTGCTCACCGGAAGAATTGTCGTAGAAAAAACGGTGTGAAAAAAGTGTTTTTAAAATTATCGGTTAAGTTTAAGTTTTTTTATTGTATGTGCGCAAAAAGTGTGTGTGGTGTGTGCAGTGTATGGGGTATTTATAGTGTGCCGGATATTTATATTATATTGGCTTATCGAGGACAGGATACGGGGTTTTTCGCTGATTTATGATTGCAGTTCGGGTAATCCTCACACCGGCTTATCATGTTGCTCTGACAGCTGGATTATCTGGGTCGGTAAGATTTATTCTGGGATGTCAGACGTTTATCAGTTGTTTATCTGATTATTTTATAATTTAGATAATTATGCCGCTGAATCGCTTCATGCGGCCCACACCTAATTCTTGAGGACTGGCCTCCCTATCTCTGCGACTGTACCGGAATTCAAGTGGACTGTGCAGTTCTTGTAAGCATGTCATAAAGATCTCCTTATTTAATTATCTCTCACCCAGGACGACTCGGAATCCACCTACACAGCTGTCTGGCAATCGGATGATGGTTTGTTTTTAATTAATTTTCTTAATTAGTTTAACTTCATCTTTGTTTTGATTTTTCAGCTTTTTCAGGGGTTTTACAAAGGCTCCAGACGGTCTCGCAGCGCTCTCCTCTCGACTCCGGCTCTTAAGCACTATTGGGCCTACTCACAGATCCGTTTCGGAATTCACCGCCCTGTTGACGCATGGAAAACATTTAAATGCAACCGGGAATAGTCGAATTTGACTATTCCCGAATTCCACCAATATTCTGTGCTCACGGGGTGGTGCAATGAATGGAAGGGGTCAAATGTGGGGTTGAAAGTGTCGATCGTAACACATGGATCATATAGACGAGAACCCAAGTAAGTCTCCAACATGTCTCTACCTCTTCGTTCGAGGATCACTACATTCTTAATACGGAGGCTCCGGTCACGCCGTTACCACATTCTGGCCATCAAAAACTGATATGCATTAATAGTTACAGTATCTAATTGAAATGATTTTCTTTTCTTGTGATTGTTGAACTCGCTGATTCTATTTTGACTAAATTATTTAATTATCAAACTGGTTCGTCTGTCCATCAATGACATGAGTATTGTTGAGTATAGGAAAATAAAAACACATTATTTACATTTAAGGTAAAATTATCTACAATTACTTATAATTATTGAAAATAAGAAATGAAATAAAGGTAATAAGATTTCAAAAATAAATCAAGTGTTTATAATAAAAATAAAAACAATATGTTAGATTTTATAAGGGCTTCAAATTTCCCGGGAACAGGAATGAGAGAAAATTTAGCCCCTTGATTTTTTTAAATAAATATAATCTTTAATTACTTATATAAAATTTTATTACTTAGGTATAAAAGACATTTAAAAAAGTAAATTTTTCCAGAACAAATTACACAACTTTTCAAATCACTATAAATTTATCCAAGTCAAGCGATTAACAAGTGGCAAATTATTGAACAGCTAAAGAATTAAAGTGCGAAAAGATAGTGAAATCGATTATTAACTTTTTTATCCTTTGTATTTAAAGCAAAGGTAGTAAGGATATATTATCCCGCTTCTTATTATAAGTACTTTGCTAAGCTGAATAAGGGTTTTCTAGTAAAAATTATTGTAAAAACAAACATATAAAATAATTGGAATATTTTCGTAGCAAAAGTAATACATTTTGAATTTTTTTTCATCCGATTAAATTTTTTACACCAATACCCCAACAGTAAAAAAATTGGATAATCTCACCCAACAGGTTAAATCATCTCATCATCAAACTGATGGTGATGACCTCCAACAGACTCGGATAAGATGTTTTATAATGGCTTTATAGCAGGAAAAATTTGATAAAATATAGTAAAAATGGTATGAGAGTAATCATATTTTTAATTTTAAAAATAACTTTAATAATTTCCTGAATATACATTAAACATTAACATTCGTATTTAAAAGAAGAAAAATCTTTTTCTTTAAAAAGATCGTGCATCGTGCAATCTTTCAAAACGCTAAATAAACTGACGATCAGGTAACCTTAAAATTTTCTGCTATTTATAAAAAAAATTAAATTTTTTTATTATGGCTTCAACTGCCAGCGGTGAAAATAACTGCTTTTATCCAAATTTCTCTTTAAATTTCATTTAATGTTTTGCGATAATATTATAAATTTTTCTAATTTTGTATATTTTATGTATTTTTATATTTTGTAAACGAAATATGGAACCGATCAAAATTACCGGTTTAATAGAAATAAGTACAGAACAACTGTTCGCAGTTTTAGTGTTAAATCTATTAAGCGACATTTGAACAATTTAATAATAATCATAATATTATTTTCTTCATTCAAGCATCGATTTGATTCTGCTCTGAAATTTTTAATAATGAATAATTATCTCTTATGTTACATATACCTAAATAGGCACTATAAATTTTGATGTAGCATGATTCATTTTGGAAATGCTTTTTTGTATTTCAACAAAAAATTTATAAATTTAAATATATTTAATCTGTATTTATTCTGATCAAATTATAATTTCAATTTTTTAAAACTTTTAATTAATTACTGTATTGCTGTAAAAAATTGAAAGTTATCATTCAACTTTTATACATCTAAGAAACATAAAAATATTCAATATTTTATTTATAAATCATATTGATTCTTTTAGTATACAATTTTTTTGAAGAATAAGACTTAAAAATTAAAAATGATTTATTTCTTAATCTACGGATAAATTTTTTTCTATACGCACATTAGTTAAACGTAATTATAATAACAACTTCACTTAAAATTTGGTAATTTTAATAAAATAGAAAATTTTTTTATAATAATTGAAAAAACTAAAAATTTATCGTTTAATTTCTTCAATGAAAATCAAATTAAAATGATAAAATGAAATTTCAATAATTATTATATTATAACACGTGATAAAAAACAGATTTCGTTTTAATAATCATTTATTTGTATTTTTTTTAAATTGCACGTTTTTATTATTTGGAAAAATAGAAATCCGAACAAAATTCCAATCAAATCGAACAATAATTTCAACGGAAAAATTTGTTTGAAAATTAACGAAATTTAATTTCATAACTAAAAACAATCAGAAATGGAAAAAGATTCTTTATCGTTGGGACGAATTAAAGAAATTCAAAAATACAAATTAATCATCTCGTTACCACACTGTAAATCCGGAGTCTGTTCGATTTCCCGAATTTCCGAATCTTACAACAAATTATTGGAACAAATTGTCGATGGAAATGACGTCGAAAACGTACGATTATATCAATTTTCCCCAACGAAATTCGTTCTGATTTGAAATTATTTCAGAATGACGTACCGAAATTGAATGAACTCTTTGACAAAGGTCAAATCGTTCAAGTCAAATTGATTAAACCCGTCAGCAGTAACAAATTCGAGGTGACGTTACTCCCGTCTGACGTCAATTGTAGCGTCAATTTTAAACGAATTACAACCGGAATGAAAATTCAAATGGCGATTAAGAGCGTCGAAGATAAAGGTTACATTTTGGAAACGGGAATCGACGGAATCAACGGGTTTTTACCGTTCGCCAATTGTTCAAGTAATAATTGAGTTTGCTTTTCGAGGAGTTCTTTTTAATTTTTGGTTAATTTTTCAACGAGAAAATTTGTTTTGAGTTTAGGGATTCGTGTAGTTCAATGTTCTAAATCAATACGTTACATAAACGGAATAATAATACAAAGAATTATGAAATAGAGAATATAGAATAAAGAAAAAATCAATAATTGATCTGTTATCGTTAACGATTTTATAACTAAAGCTTCCTAATCATTTACATTTATATTTAAAATATTAATTATTCGTTTATTTACCAAAAATAAAGCGCATTGTGTCTCATTTTAATGCAACTATGGCGCGTCAAATGACTTACACTATAAACTTTATAATAAACCGGTAATCATTTTGGCATGTCGTCCATTTTGAATGATTAATAATTGATTTTATTGATAATGATTGGCAGAGTCGAGTCGATAAAGTAAGGTTCTTGATCATTGATTAATCTCCTGATTCAATGATGAGTTTTCGAACGGCTTTCATATTGTCCCACTAATAACAATCTTCGAAAAACAATGACTCTAAGAATGGATTGGCTTAAAGGATGACATATTTCTTAATTATGTTAATGGGTGATGTATATGGAAAAGCATGATTTTCTATCACTATTTATTTGATTTTGCAAAGTTGATAAACATTCTTTATTAGGATGAACAAGCAAGAAAGGGAGATCCAGAAAAAGTAGCGACTGAATTAAAATTGAAATATAAAAGTCGTTCCATCCAATTTTAAGAGTCTATGATAAAATTTTTATCCTTTGAGTCCACACCATGCTTTATTTATTATTTTAGTCATTATTTTCCGAAGATTGTTATAGATTGAATTAAAAATGAAACAAAATGATTACACAATCATCAATTACATAATGTTGTGGTGCTGCAACTCATTAATAAAAAATCAAATTGGAAACGTTAAGGTTTGTTAAATGTTAAATGTAAAAAAAAACATTTTTGAAACGGAATCGATGGAATCAATAGTTTTTTTTACCGTTCGACAATTGTTCAGTTTGTATTTCAAAAAATTCTTTTTCATTTTTGGTTAATTTTTCAACGAGATGATTTTTTCTGAATTTTTGGAATCGTATATTTCAAGGTCCTATTTCAATGCGTCACATAACGGAAGAAGAATACAAATTCCGAAAAAATATTTTAAAATAATTAAAAATTTTTTAGTTATATTTAATATCTTTTTTAATAAATTATTTTAATTTAATTCTAGAAAATTATTTTGAATTTTTAAATATTATATATATATATATATATATATATATTAGTGCTGAGTAATTTTTTTGTTATCGATTAGAATTTATATAAATAATATACAAAATGATTAAATTTTCAAAACGACGATGACCAATCGTAATGTACCGTAAATTGGTGTTTAGATCAAAATTAACTGATTTTTTAGTAAACCAGGTTTACATTAAAATGTGGCAAAATACACTTTATTTTTGGTAATTAAATAAATAATAATTAAAATTGAAATATAAATTATTAAGAAGTTTTCGTATTTAAAACATTAAAAATAAATTGGGTTTTTCAAACTATTAACCAATAATATAAATAAATTTTAATGTTAGTTTCACAAAAATAGTTTTCAGGGAATGATCTGTTTATTTTAATTATTTATGATATTATTTGATATTAATTGGAAAAATGTTTTAAAATGTCATTAAAAACTTAGAGATTCAAAATGACTTTACTTTGTCCATTTTTACTTTGTGAATTGTTAAAAAAATCACAGAACTGGTTCATAAACGAGTTAATCGAGTGAGGTTCAGTTGGGGTTTACTTCGAACCCCCTAATTGTTTTTTTTTGATAATTTACTTTAAATTACTTACGTAGTACCTCATTAATAATGCTTCATAATAAAGTTACATTGTTAAAATTGAATTCCACCTGTTCCGAAGTATAAGATTAATGTTTTACGGAATGCCTTTGATTAACATTATGATAGACAGTTCTGTGAATCATTATTGATAAGATAGTACAATTATTAATAAACATTAAAAACTGACAAAGTAAAGCCGTTTCAAAATCTTAAAATATTAAATTAGATAAAAAACATTTTGTCATATTACCCAACAATAGCTTAATAATTAAAAAAATAAGTCATTCCCTTAAAACTAACTTTAAAATATACAAAATACTTGAGATTTTATAATTGTTGATGACGAAATTTGAAATTCCGAAACATGTTCAATTTTATAAAGAAGCTTTACCACAATTATTTTTTAGCCATTCCAATAAAATTTTTTAAAAACTCGGAATATACCTAACTTTGTTTTGACAAAACAAATGAAGTAATTTTTTTTAAAAAAAAGTTTTAAAAATCGTTTAAAAGAATAACAAATTAATTAGTACTAATTCCAAATCTTAATTGGGAAAATTTAAAAAAACATTAAAATTTCTTTAATTTGGTAATTTTATAGGTGTTAATTATCCGGTTGGAAAACTAATAGAAGTTTGTCCGATAGATCTTGAGAAACTGAAGTCAAAAACTCAATCAAGAGTCATAAATTTCAGCACTAATCCATCTTTAAAAGCATTAACTGTAATATATTTTTTTAAACAGTACAGTGGAACCTTGATTATATTATTAATCCTAATGCGAAAAAATAGTACACGATAATTTTTTTCTAAAAATTAACTTGTTATAAAGGCTTATTTATTTAACCAAATCTTGAAAATTTAATACATATATAGTTAAGCTTTAAAAAGTTAGATGTCGAAAAAATGCTTTATGAGTCTAAAACTACAATACAGAATTAAAGTCAATTTTAACTATTTTTAAAATCCTTTCTCTTTTTGACTTCGGTATCCAAATCTTCCCCATGTTTGTTCTTATTATGCCGTCTTCAATTTGTTTTTTATATTTTTCAATTTCCTGTCTTTACCGGGATTTAGGTATCTTTTAATTTCTTCTTCGCGTGGTCTCCATGTAAGAAGTATTTGTAACATCAATTTCCGAAATCATTTTTACTCAATTTGTACATTTTTTTTCAAATAAAATTTCCTGCTATTTCCAAAATCCACCGATCTCTATTTTTGCAATTAATTTTAATTGTAATCAAATCAAAATAATATTTATATGTTAACAAATATTTATGAAAATTATTAATTTACGTATATTTAGTTTTTGATGAAAATATTTATTTTTTTTAATTTGTTGTTTATTTTAACCTTTAATAATGTTTTTAAAATTTTGTTTTTCAAATGAAATATGTCGTTTTTTAATTTTTCATTTTTTTATAAAACATTTTGTAATTTATTATTAGTATTAAGAACATTAATTGGGTTTTCTTTACATTTATTTATATCACAATTTGAATCGCCACTAGAACAATTCTCCGTAAAACTTGCGTAGCTCGTCATTGTTCTTGATTGATAATCTTTAATAATATTCTTTAACGTCTTATTATTCAAACAAATTTAAATTACAATTTAATTATTACAAAAATAATTTATACTTTAATTTTTGAAATAATTTTTATTTATTTTAAGAAATATAAATATTATTTATGAAATATTAGTTTAATTTTAAAGGGATTATTTAAATTTTAATACTTGATTAAACAACCCGATGTTTTAAAATAAACACACAATAAACACCATTCAAAAATATTCCTCATAATTAGTAGTTTGAAAATTTTTGAAAATACGTTTTATTTAATATTTATTTTTTTAACGTTTTAAATATTTATTTTTTAATCATATCTTTAATTGATTTTAAAATATTTTCAAATTTAAAATATTTAATTATCATTTAACTTAATTTTTTTAAATTTTCCTTTTGATTTAAGTTCAAAATAATTTTTAAAAACCATTAAAATATTGATCAACCATCTCCTCATAAATCAATAAACAAATTCCCGAACCCATCAACTTAACAAATGTATCTTTGTTCCATTGATCTTTATTAAATAATCTTAACAATCAAAAAAGTAACATATAATCGAGGTTCGGCTGTAAATCGATAGATAATATTTAAATGTTTATTTTAAGCTTTCGCCTGTATCATGTGATTTTAACTCCATTTTACCGGGAACGTTAATTGAAACTGTTTTAAAATTGTCGAACAACGGTTCATACAAGGGAACCTTTAACGGCTTCCCAATTACTGTCACTTCCGATCATCATCGAATTGATGATTCGCTTTCATCAGTCGAAAAAATAATGACCGTAATCGGACAGGATAATTCAATGAAACAACTCTACTGTTCATTATTACCACACCTAAGACCACCTTTTAAAGGATTTGATGAGCTATTGTCAGTGGAAATCGGTCATTCAGAGCCGAAATGTTTGGTTAAGTCCAGCAGTCAAAGCCGAATGGTTTTGACAGTTTCCAACAGAAAATACTCGACTATAGTCGTCTTAAAAAATCAAATCGAACCTGAATTGTTGAAAAAAAAGAAGGATACTGTGACAGTGCGATATACTGACTACAATTTACTTGACAATGTTGTGTGGGGAACTACTCTCAGTCGATTACTCGCTCTATCTTATTTCAGCATCCGACAAGTCAAACTCGGTGAGATCGTTAAGGGTGTCATCACTCAGTTTTCTAAAGCCGGATATAAGGTGGAAATATCAAGCCAAGTCACCGGTCTGATCCCATTTGTCCACATTTCCGATAAACCTATCAATAGTCCACAGACAGCGTATAAGGCCGGGCAAAATGTGAAATGTCGCGTGTTTCATGTAGATGTCAATGAGAATAAGTTGTTACTCACAACTAAGAAAAGTCTTATGGAATCGAATTTGCCCATTATTAGTGGATTTAAAGATCTAAATACGGAAATGATGATTGATGGGTTCGTAGTCAGTATTCTTGATTATGGACTGGTTGTGGTACTCTTTAATAATATCAAGGTATGTTTTCGTTAGAATTATTATTATTTACTTTTTAAATTAAATTTAAATTAAATATTTCTCCATTTTAATTAAAAATAATTTGAGCATAAAACAATACGAACATCATTTAAAATTAAAAAAAAAGTTTCACCGTCATCTTCAGACCACTGATCGTGAGCTCTTTACTGCTTATATATGTGAAAATGATAACTGTGTGAATCGTCGAAATATATTACAATTGAATATATTTTAAAATGGTTTTCGTATTGTGTAAAAATTGCCATTATTCAATTCTTTTATTAGCTTTTCTTTCATTATAATATATATATATATATATATATCCGACCGGAGTTGGTTTTCGGCCCTTCTTACAAGTCCGGCTCCGGCTCCGGCCATAATTTGACCGGTTATGTACCGGATTTTGTAAGGGCAAATAGATGAAAAAATAAGCAAAAAAACAAATTTTAGAAAAAATGTTAAATCCAAGTACAATTTAGATAAAAATGAAAGAGTGAAGTCAATTTTAGAAATTCAGTTTTCTAAAATTTACTGGAATTTTTAATTTTCTCTAAATTTTACTTCAATTTTTTTCAGTCATAAGGCCTATATATTTATCTACATATATATTTCCTAAATTTAGTCAACGTTAATAAAGAAATAGACTATTCAGGTATATCGATAATTTTTTTCTATAAACAATATTGTATTTCAAAGAATAACAATTGAATTTCAAAATCGTATATTGCATATTGTCCAATATGACGGCTGTGAATGCCAGTGTACTGCTGTCTTTTAATACTATTGAGAATGTTCATTCAACAAGTTCTACGTTGATTTCCTCCTCTAACACCACATCAACAAAGTCTCTTGAACCACCAACTAAGAAATCACGGGTAAAGAGCTCTATACTTTGGGACTGTGTTGATGAAATCGTCCAGTCAACACCCACTGAGCAACATCACATATCTACAGGTATCGATTCAGAATTATACCAGTACCTGTTTGAACCCGTGGTCTCACGGACAGAAGATCCACTGAAATTGTGGAAATATAATAAAGACAGATTTCCTAGTTTAACTAAAGTAGCTCGAATGTACCTGGGATCACCTCCGACTAGTATACCATCTAAACGATTGTTTAGCGTGGCAAAGTGAAGTAATCAGTGATCACAGAAGAAGACGCCTTCCAGAAAATTCTTCAAGACTTTTTTGATGTACAATATTGATTAAATAAAAAAATTTCATAAAATATTTCAAATATTTAATAGTAGTTATTTATTATTTGCAATTCCTTTTTCTAATAGGTACAATTTCCAGCTATTCATAATAATTTTCTTAAAGTTAGAATAAGTAGTTACTTAAAGCACGCCACAAATTCGGCTCCGACACAGTCCTAATATTTAATAATTAAAAAGAAAGATATATCTGATTAATTTTTTTCACAATACAAACGATTATCCAACCATTATGACATTAGTGTGTTAAGAGTAAAGGGAATAATTACTCAAAGTTGAAAAACGAGTACACATACACATATTATAACATGCTTTTAAATACTTTAATTACGTTTAAGTAGTGCATTGCCAATTCTTTCTTACTTTATTTCAAAATTATTGAAAATCTTTTTTATAACCATCATATGTCTTTCAATTATTTCCTAAATCTGAATATGTTCAGATATTTTAATACAAATATTAATTATTAACAAGGATTCGCACATTTATGATTTTAATTGATAAACTACATCTAACATATTAGGTGTACAACTAATTAATTTCGTATTTGTTATCACTTTTATACTTAAATAAATGGTTTTTTTTAACAAAAAAACGAAATTAATTAGTTGTACACCCAATAATACAAAAAGTAATCTGATTCAATGCAAAAAAGTTTCGAAATCCAAGTTTTCTATAAATTGCTTTCACTCCCTCGCTAATTTAGTATGGATGGTTGTATTTTTATTTATAAATGGCTTTGTTAATTATCAAGAAAAATATATCTATTTTTTGTTTATAATTCTTTTAGATGATATCTTAATTAATCAAATCATTAATCGAAACAGGGTTGGGTTCCAATATCGCGAGTACCGGAAACGCATCAGACATCCTTGAAAGTGTCGTATTATGTCGGAAAACCCGTCCAAGTGACTGTCGTTAGATGGGATGAGGAAAAACAAAAAATTGAATTGTCTTTAACAAATGAGTCGAAAGAAGAAGACATTGAAGAATTATCGAACAATCAAATATCAGTCGGTGATATGCATGAAGCCATCATTCTTCATTTAAGACCAGATGGTTTTAATGTTCGTTTAATCCCAATGAATAAACACGCTTTTCTTCCATTTGATCAATTATCCGATAGTCGACATCATAGAACTCTTTTCCAAGCTCATTTTAGTCTCCATGTTAAAGATAAAAAACAAATCAGCACGACTGTTACGGTAATCAACACTAAAGACCAGAAAATCACCGTTTCGAGAAAGAACTCTTTGATTCAAGCGAGTATCGGAGACAGATTATTAAAAAAAATCGGTCAAATCACTGTTGACACGGAATGGATCGGTTGGGTTGTCAAGAAAGAATCATTCGGATTATTTGTGGAGTTACCCTCTGGGGTCAGGGGACTGGTGAGGAATAAAAACATTTGTGATTATAAACCACTGAAAGGCCATGTGACAGATCTTTTCGAAATCGGTGATACAGTGCAAATTAAAGTAATTGAAGCGGATTTATCCGCGTCAAACCGTTTGTTATTCAGTCTTCAAATGAGTCAAACATATCGAGCCGCTGATCACATGCAAGTCGGTGCTCTTGATTTTCTAATTAGCCATTTACAAGAACGAAAACTTCTCCAATCCTCGGAACACTGCAAAAAAGTTAATAAATTGAAAATTGGTCAACTGGTTAATGTTTTGATTACGGAACGATTCGATTGGGGATTTACACTTTGCATAAAACCAAAAGAAAATGAAGAAAACACGGGAAATCTCGTGACAGGCTTCGTGAGGAATGCATTATTGCCTGATGAAATTCTTACAACAGGAAGTGTCCACCAGGCTATGATAATTGACCTCGATATCGGTGAACAGGCAGTAGAAGTGTGTATGATTGGATCTATAATTAATGCTGTAAGAAATAGGAAAAATGCTTGCACAAAAATCGATGTTGGTCAAAATATAAAATCTATTGTATTGAGCATTAATGATGATTTCATTGTTGCAATGTTGAAAGGTCATGCTCATGGAAACATTGTTTATATTCCATCAAAGCGGTTCTGGAATGACATAGCTAAAGATACTTATTGGGCCGTGAATCAAAAGAACCATACCATCATCAAAACGGTTTTAGCCAATGAGGTATTTATTGGATCTCTCGCAACTAATGAGCCGATCAACTCTCATTTATCCAATGTGATAAATAATGAAAAAGCCCAAGTGCCTTTTAAAAAAGCCACTAAAAAAGTGAAAGTCTTGATAAACAGTCAATATCCGATCTATTTTAATGCAATGAATAAGTCAAAGATATTTTTCAACATCTCAAAAAAACAACGCTGTTTCTGTGGCATTCTCGAATTCTCAAATTCTATAGAAGAGATTAAAAAAATCATCGACAATCCACCTATACAATTCTCTTCCATGAATAAAGAGATCCGTATAATCAATAAAAATGACAAAGGCATTCCAGAAGGTCATTTTCTTGAAAAAACTGATTTTGCTGTGGGCGATTTGGTTTGTTGTAAAGTAATGTCGATTTTCAAGAAAGTAAAATATAGACTTAAATTACCATTCCGTAAAATTGGCATTATCGATCCTATGAAATTGGAAAACAAATCTCTTCCATTCAGACCGAAAATTGGTACTATAATCCAGTGCAAAGTCGTCGATATATTGGAAACGGACGATGTTAATATTCATTTAATGTCTATATCGGATGTTAAACATGTTGAAATTAAAATGTTTAACAAGGTAACTGAAGATGAAAAGAAAGAAGAGGGAGAAAAAGGAGAAGAAAAAGAGGAAGTGGAAGAAGAAGAGCCTGGAGAAATTTCAATGACAATCAAGGAAAAAAATAAACAAGATCAGTTAACTTTGTTATCTCTTTTTAAAAGAATCCATGAATCGGACGACGAAGAAAATATTATTGAAGATGATTTTGAAAGGGATAATTGTGGACCACCATCCACTAAAAAAGCTAAAATTGATTATAAAATCACTAATACAGAACAAGATCAATCAAAAATTCATGAATCGGACGAAGAAGAAAATAGTATTGAAGATGAAGTTGATATGGATAGTTGTGAACCCTCTACTAAAAAAGCTAAATTCGATTCTAAAATGACAAATACAGAACGAGAATTGAATATCCGAAATGCAGAAAAACGCCGTGAAACTGGTGCTCATCTCCGAAACCCGACCAACGAATCGGAATTCGAATTATTAATTTTCAATTCTCCGAATGAATCAAATTCCTGGATTCAATACATGCGATTCGTTCTTCAAAAGGACTCGAACGATGTCGATAAAGCTCGCAGTATTGCTGAAAGAGCGTTGAAGACCATTCAAGATGGGGACCAGGAAAACCGATTCCGAATGATGAAAGAATATATTTCACTGGAAATCGAACAATTGAATTATTTAAAAGAAAATTTTACAAAATTTGATGAACAATTGGTAAACTTCCGAAACGTTTTCGAGCGTGGTTTAGTTCAAAAATCGAAACAATTTTTCGTTTTTGGTTTGGAAAAATTGTTGGAGAAAGAACTGTTTGAAATAGCTGAAGAAATAGCAAAACGATTTGTCAAGGAACATTGTTTAGATTCAGTGGCATGGTATCAATTGTTTCTCGTCCGATTCTTACAGAAGAAATATGCCGTTGCCAAGGAAACTATTGTAAATGCTGAAAGAACGTTAACGAAGGTCCATTTCCGAGACTTGACAATTCGTATCGGTAAGTTAGAAATCGAAAAAGGTGATATAGAGCGTGGAGCGCGAATGCTATTGTTGCTTATCCAATCTCGCCCGAAGGATCACTCTATCAAGAATAGAATTGTTTCCATATTCGAAAAGAATAATTTACAGAATTACATTTCTCAGATCAATTCTGCCGCTGTCGTTCGATCATAATAAATTTTGGCAAATATCATTTTTTTAACTTGTGTCTAAATAATTGTTGAGTGTATGAATGGATTCCTATGAGCATTCTATGAGTTTGATTTTCTGCAACACCGTTATGTTTATTGGAATTTTTAACTATTTAAACATCTCAGGTGAAATTTGGAATCTGGTTTCTCATTTTCTGCATTTCTCAGACGGTGATGAACAAATTGCCATTTTGTTTGTTATCCAATATGGTAAAATCTGTCTTATTGAATTATTACTGATAAATTGAAAAAATAATGGCAAATGTTTTTTAAAAATTAAGACACCAGTTTAAAATCAGATTTTTTATTAAAGCAATATATGTCGACGGAACATTCGTCATCATCAAATCTAAATTTTTATTTGGTCATTGATATTATCTATTGTGCTACAATAATGGCAAAGAATATTTACAAAAAAGAAAACAAGAAAATTTCAAATTTATTTTTGGAAAATTAAATCAAACTATAGAAGGCAAATCATTCATTTTTTTCATCTATCTTAAATTCTCTTTTATATAAACAAGTTTTTTAACTTTGGATGCTGACAAATTTGTTCTTCTCTCACCACATATATTTCCAGCTGGAGGAAGCTGCTGGAATCGCCAATATTCTTGTGGTGAAGCGAGCAAGTTTCGCTTTTTTTTTCAGTAACGAAAGTATATCCCCATTATCGGCAATCGGTGTTGTTAAATAGTTTTCTAATTCCACCTTTGATGTCCATCATAAAGGATGTCCTCCATTCCGGGTCATCTATCACTTTCAAAAGTTTGAACCTTCAAATTTACGAAGTTGTTGTGTATTTTAGTGACTGTGTTTGTCTTGTATGTAATCAAAGAAGGATTGTGATGTCTGGGGTGAGGGGGTGTTCTTAAGTTCGGCCTTGAACATGTTGAACACAGCTTCCTGCAGGGATACTTTGGTCATGTGCTACCTTTGCCCAATGCCCTGTAATGTTGATCCTTTGTAACATGAATCCAACCTGGTTGCATATGCCTATTCTAAAACTTGAGCTCCACATACGGGAAACCTATCAATCATTTCCAACAAGTAATGATCAACGACCTCTTTCATCATGAGATTGGGTGATATTGATTGAAATTCGTTATCTGCACTTGCAAGGTTGGAGATTTCAATTTTTTTCCATAGTTCAATCATTGGCTTCAATTGTTCAATCTCCTCTTCATCTGATAGTTTGTTGACTAGATTTTGTGAAACATCTTTTTATGCAACAATTTAGATGGCAGAACATATTCTAAATTTTATGTTTTAGATACGATTTTAAAATTCAAATTCATAGTATTAATTGATCTTACAATAGAAGATCTGAATTTTTTAATAATCTATTTTCTTCTGTTTTTTTGTGATCTGCCTAATCCAATTTGGTAATTTTGATTTAATTTAAAATTAAATATACTTTATCTATTATTAATTTACCCTAACCATAACTCTGTGTATCTATATCTATATTTATGTGTATAAGTTAATATAGTATTGTATATGAAGAAGGAACACCCAGCAATAATTGCCATAAAGGTTTAATAATCCATTTTTTAATCAAGTTCCATTTCTCCATTCTTGAAAGTGTGGCGCAGGAATGACAGTTCTGCCTGTGAAAAGCAACTTTTTTCCTTGTTTAGTGACAGGTTTAATGCTTGATCTCTTAGGAAAAGGGTTCCAATTTGGCATCGTGCTTTTCGTTGTTCTTTCTACAAACCACTTTGTCTTCAAAAAAGTAAACAATCATATTCAGATCATTAAGAAATTGATTAAGGACGTGACATAAGGTTAGCATACCGTTTGTAATCCCAAAAGGCAGCCGGGTGAATTGCTAGAGTTCTCCATTGGCTTCAAATGTAGTAAGCGCCCGCTCTTTTTCATCAGAGGCACGTGATAGTAGGCAGACTTCAAATCCAATATGCTGAATAATTTATTTCCATGCAAACTTTCCAGTGTCTGTAGAATTAACGGGATAGGGCCACTCTGTGAAATGGTTAAATCTAGACGCATAATCCACAACCATGCGCAGTTTGCTACCTTGGTTTTTACATGTATTTTCGTTTAGATTTTTGCCCATCTGTACTCCCAATTGTTCCCACAATCAAAGTACTACACGTTTTTTTCCTTTGCAGCTTAGAGACCTTGCTAAAGTGTCCGACTTTGTTACAAATAAAACACTGTTTATTATTAGCAGGGCAATCCAGCCTTCGGTGAGTTTGCGTCGATTCACTCGAATCACACTTCCTCCGACGTACTTGGTCCTTACTCTCAACGGTTGCCACATTTAATGAGTTCTTGCAGATTTATTGTGCAGTTTCTTCCAATTGGTCGGCAGCTACGGCCTGATTCAAGATGAGAGCATTCCTTTGCCTTTACTGCCGACTCACCGCCTTTCTAACTTCATCTTCTTTGAGACCCAAACAGAAAGCGTCGTGGAGAGCTTCATCTGCGTAATTGATAGGGAATTCACAATATTGGCCAATTTTCCGTAATTGACTAATAAAACAATTGATGGATTGATCTGTTTCTTGCTTAATAGAATACAGAGTCAACCGCTCTTGTAACATATTCTTCAATCCTTCTATTTTGAGTCGCAAGAAGACGACTGCACGAGAATATTCTGTTTATTTTTCTTCGGTTTATATTTCTGGCTACGTGTCTTCGTCATAAATTGACGTTAATTTGGAGCCAATTCAGAGTAATAATAAATCCATTTTGTCATTTTCGTCGATCTTTGAAATGCTCATGAATATTTCAAACTGTTTGACGAATTGCACAAGGCAGTCTCGGGTTTCTGCCATTAGTATCGGAGCCGTAATTTTTGGCATTATTATTGAATTGATTTTTAATGAATTGAATAATATATTTATTTATAAAACTGTTTTGTCGCTAACTCCGTCATACCCAAGAGATATTAAACTGACTTCTCTGGCCTTATGTCTTTTTTTTGAGATCTGAACCTTCATTAGATAAAACTTGGAGAACGAGAAGCGTCTCACATTTACGTTTGGGGGTTGTGATGTTTTTGAGGGAAATAAATTATGTTATTGTGTTTTGTCTGATGATAATGTGAGTAGAAATTAATTCCACATTTTGAGAAAAAATTGATTGGAGAGAGAATGGTTATTGTTATCCAAGGTTATATTATGATACCTGCCTCATGAAAATTTAAAAGTTAGATAAGAGAAAGTGATAAATTAATATAAATTTAAATATATTTATCTAAGGATTTTGATAACAATTCGATAATCTGTATTAAATCCTTCTTAGAATCAGAAGAGTTTCATGTTGAAACTGCACCTAGGAACAAACTTTCCCGCTATAAGTTTGAATAATATTTAAAATTTAGTATGTTGAGTTTAGTATTTGGAAATGTGTTTCTCCCACCCAGATTAAAAATTGGTATTTTGAATGTTCGTGATGAATAGTTATTCGAGCATAGTTTGCATTTTAAATTACAAAATAAGATATTTTAAAACTTTTTAAATACTAAATATTTTAAAATTTGAATAATTAAAAATTTAGACATTTTTTTTTATTTTGGTAAAGTAAATAATTTTAAACTTAATTTTAAATTGATTAAATTAAATTTTTTCTTTAAATAAAATCATTTTTAAAATTAAATTAATTTTTAGATAAAATTATTAACAAAATTATAAAAGTAGAATTTTGAAAAATAAAATCTGAAAATAATTTAAAATAAAAGTTTGTTTGAATTATTGTTTATTAACAAGACATAAAACAAAATTTTATCAATTTAACTAGATGTCAAATTACGAAAGCTTTCCTGAGCATTTTCCCACAGACAATTCAAACTGTGATAAAATAAATGAGTTGAAAACCATATTGGTGTTCTTAATAGTGAGTATTTAAAATCTTTGTAGAAAAGTAAACGCGAAAACAAACTTAGTAACTTGTCACTTGTTTCCATCGACTTAAGTTGCATTTGGTGCTCAGAAATTTTATTCCTAAAGTCATGGCAAATTACGTAAAAGGTTAACATGTACCACTTTTTATATGATGGACAACTGATTTATAATTTATTACCAATTTTGGCATTTAGAAACGGCAGCATTAACCATCTGTAGTTTATGATTTAAATATAAAATGAAATACGGAATTTGAAAATGTGAACTTTCAAATGATTCATGATAAATTTTGCTGTACAAATCAAATATCTTTTGATAGTGAACTATTTGTATGTTCGGGTTATTTTAATTGGTATTATTTTCCTGAAAAAGTCGCAATAATTTATAATAATTAAAACAAAATATCTTATTTTTGTCGTTTTAAAAACATTCTTTTTAAGAAAATTACTTTTAATGAGAAATGTGATTATAAAAAAATACTGTTTTGTTTGGAAAAGAAAATGTGTCTTAGTTGTTGGAACATTATCAAACATTTAACGATTTTAATAAAAAAAGTATTATAAAATTGTTTCAAATAATTACTTGACTTAATGGATCATTTATCTGTCGTTCTTCCTTTTCTGTAGTTATTTTCTCAAATATTTAATTTTTGTATTTTTGATAATACTATAAAAAACCATGTACTTGTTCTTTGATTTTTTATTTATATCAAAATAATATATCATTATTTATTCTTTACAAACTAGATTGTGATTATCACGTTACTGTATCAGAGAAATGTTTACTCTTTTACAAAATTTAAATTTTGCACATAGTAATAGTTTCTAAAAAGTATAATAGATGACACTACATATATTAGAATGCAAAAAAAAGCACGAATCTCACTTGTTTCACTAGATCTACTAGAAACAAAACAAAAATAAAATTTTTTTTTCAAAAATAATAATTTGGGCTGGAAAGGGTTAATACAACTTTCAAAGAATAAAGCGAAAGGAAATAATCATAATCTATAAATGAGTGATCTTTTAATTACATTTATGGATCGCCCTATGACATTTTATTTTCATGATATGAAAACTCTAATTTTAAACAAAAAATATCTACCATTTTTATACAATTGTTGGGTTATTAAAATTATCTTTAATTTCAATTGTTCACTTTTAAAAACACAAATCTTTAATCTTTAATTTTTAATCGTAAATCTCTATTCTTTATTCATTAATCAATAATCTTTAATCTTTGATCTGACTCCAATTAATCAGAAGGGACTTCCAACATAAATATATGAATAATGAACACAAATTCTTTTATGAAACTTTATTTCAAATAACAATTATTGACAATACAAAAATAATAATAATAATTCAATTCTTGATGACAGAACAAAAACATAAACAATATTTCGTACGAGTTAATAGATTACAGTAAAACTGTGAATCTCCCAAAACGAACGATATTGTACTCTTTAAATTATTAAACCCTCTTCTCCCATACGTCATACATATGGTTTAACAATATTTTAAAAGAATAAAATAAAAATAAAATAAGTTTTGTATTTACGTTACTTGTTAAAGCGTCTTCCTCTTGGTTAAATTTCTTGCAGATATTTTTGGGCAAACTAAAACTAAATTTGCTGCTGTTTATATAGCAGTTTTCATCAGCCTTGAAAATTGATGAGATAAAACAAAGAGTAAAATATTTATAATTTTTGATGAAGTAAAACAAATATTTATAATTTTTTATTCCAAGTTTTGTTAAACTAAATATTATTTTGTTTGAAGTTAATAATTTTACTAAAATAATTATTTTAAATTTTTACTTATATAAAATTTTATCAAGAAGTGTTCATATGCTTTTCCAAAACCCTAACACAATTATTCCAGAATTTTACTTATTAAAGGAATATTTTTTAGTATTTGTTTATATTTTTTAAACAAGAAAGTAATAATATGAAATTAGAAAGATTTATTCATACGAATGCTTTTTAATATATGAAGAGGTAGAACCAGTGCTCAAAGTGGGAAAAAATAAGTGCCGGTATGCGGAAACCGGCCATACAGTAATTTTGCTCCTCCGCTGCCCAACGCCAACACCCTGACGTAAAATACCACGCCCCCTCCCCGATTTTTTAATATATTTAAAAAAAAACAGTTGTTTCTTTTCATTTCCGCTTACCCAAAATTGTATACAACCCCCACACATTAACGAACCCTGAGGGAAACCAAAAACCATTCTCCGTTTAAATCTTATTGACTACACAATAAAGATATTCACGAGTGTGTGTAATGGTAACTATAGTAACTACAGATCTCACTAAGTGTCCAGTCAACAATAAACTGTCTAGAGCTGACATATTTTGTAAATGCAATCGACACCAACGTCGGCATCCTTTCCACTACCCCGATGTGACATGCAGCAAGTATAGTCGGCGCTGCGATGACCACTGCTCAGTCAGCTGTGCACGTATGGAATAGGATCCCACAGTGCAAGAGGAGGACCCACTAATCGAATCATCATCAGTTCCGATACGCGGCTTATTTGTATGGCAGATCGAGACGACGTCAAAATCAGATTCATGGCACTGAATCTACGCTCATATTCGGCTGTTGAAACGGGGATTGAATACATGATGAGAAGAAGTGGCTTGAAGTCCTGGGGTACTTGCTGTCCACCATTCTCAATGTACTCCCTCATGCCTTTCAGGCAGTTGGAAGAGCTGAGGTTGAAGTCACTGCAGAGGTAGCGAACCGCGTGATCAGCGTGACAAATGTTGACCGAATCTGGCCAGTAGGTGGGATGCAAAGCTTTGAAATGTTCTAGTAGCTTAGAAGAGGAAGGAAATCCTTCGTTGCTGGTTAGCAGGTGATCTTCCAATTTCTCCGCCAAATATAGGAAGAATTTGTTGGCGTTGATTTCGACATCACTTTTGCGTCCCTGATATAAAGGTACTCCCATAAAGCAGGAAGGTTTTTCGAGAACTTTTTGCATATGGGGGCCCTTACCGTCTTGAAAAGCTTTGAGAACAACGACTTCACGTGCTATTAGCCTATTGGCCTCAAGTACGTTGATGTCTGGACGTTGGAGATGGCGAGATATGTCTGCTAGTTCTTCCAAGGCATCATACATTAGAGCAAAATTCTTCACAAACGTCTGTGTTGACATTCGGTTTGCTAGTCCTTGGTAAGTCTCCTGCTCAGACATCGACCTTGTAGGATTGGATGCAGCCTGAGAGAAGTGGATAGTTTTGCCAGACTGCAGCAACTGTTCTAGCACTGGAGGCTACCCAGCACGTGTTTAACACACGTCCAATGGAGAGGAGTTGAGTTCCCAAGGATTCATTCAGGTCGTAAAACTGGCGTTGGTTCTTAGCACTCTGATGATACAACGAATATAGTTTATCCATAAAGTTGTTCACTCCTCCAACTTCTTCCACAGCATCATTGACTGCTAGCTCGAGCCGATGAGCAGCACAGTGCCATACGAAGACTTGCGGAAAGTCTCTTAAAATCAGAGCAGCAACTCCTGCGCGGCGGCCCAGCATTACAGATGCACCGTCGCAGGCGAAGGATACCCAGTTTTCAAAAAGATATTCCTGTGTAAATCCATGGGCCTTCATGCAGCGCAACAAATCATCATAAATGTCAATTGCAGTAGTCCCTTGCAGCTCGACCAGATCCAAGAAGATAGTTTCCACGATGTCTTCAATGACGACTCGAAGGTACACGACGAGAGCAGATTTGTTACTCAAGGACGTTGATTCGTCAACAAGTACAGAAATCTTGGAACCCGAGATGACTATCTTCTTGATGACTTTCTCACGCATTTCCTTCGATATTTGCTCAACTATATTGGCACATGAATGGTCGCTGTGTAGTTTTCGACCGAGATCAATTCCGTTCATTTTCTGCAGCTGAACTTCGTGTTCCATATCAGCAAACGGCCGATTGAGCTTGGCCTGCTTATACACTGTACGGAACACCTTCGCAGTGGTACTTTCTTGTGCTTTCAATTGTGCTACCGTCAACTTTTCAATCGTTTTCTTCTTGCTGACTTCCAAGATTTTCACCGCTTCTAAGTGTGCAGCACTTTTGTAGTGTTCGGATATTTTGTTTCTGAGTGATTGCTGCTGTTTCACAAGAGTGTCCCCATATTCCTTCACTTGTCCTGCATGAATGCAAGATGTAAATATTTTGTTAATTATGACGAAAAGTATACACCCTACGTGACAATGTCCCTACCTGAAATCCACTCATCCGCCATACGAACACCTTGCATTTTGGTGGCACCAAGAGTTTTTACCTCTTTACATACAGAGCAGCCAAGCTTCCTGGCACATACAAACAGCCATGGGTGTTTGGTTTTGTACGTCTCCCATGTGTCTGTGGTCCAACAGATAGGAATCGTGGAGGATTCATGCAGAGACGGTTCACTTCTTTGCTGTTGAGGCCGTAGAGGGCCAGCAGGAAGGGAAGCTTCCTCAGGAATTTCAATATTCGATTCCTGGCGCTGTTTCTTCGTACCAGTTGAATCACAACGCTGAAAATAAGTGTCTATTCGTTTCTGGCACATCTGTAAATGACACGAACAAATATATATCTATTAATTTAAAATATTTATCTATTAATATTTATCTATTATTTATCTATAAATTTATCTATTAATTACATTTATCTATAAATATTTATCTATTAATTTCTATTAATTTATTAGCTATTTCAAAATCCAAAGTTACAAATTACAATGTGTAATAAATAAACTTCAGCTTCTAATACTGGCACTACAACTGTTTAAATTATGCAATACACTAACCTTCTTAATTATCCAGTCTAACAGACAAAATGAGAATGACTGACAGTACGCTTCTTTTATACTGGACTACTGGTTGACACCTTCAACCAATGATAGTGTACTTGGGGCTCAGACAGCAATTATGCTCTATCTACAGCGCACACACTCGTGTGTGAGGTTTGTGTATATACAGCAGTTGAGGTGAGACGGAAGCGTAGCCATATAATTCATTCCTTAATAAATGCTTTCCAATTTTTAAGCCTTAGAAAAAACATGTGCCGGTATGAGCCGGTATTCCCCTTAAAAATCATACTGCCTTAAAATCAAATAAGTGCCGGTATGTCATACCGCTTCGAAAACAAGTTGCGGTATGGCATACCGGCACATCCCGGCTCACTTCGAGCCATGGGTAGAACTCTATTGTTAGGGACCATCCATACATTATGTACGCACTGAAGGGGGAGGGGGGTGTTTAAATTTAAAAGAATTTGCGTATGGGTGCGTATGATAATGGGGATGGGTAATTATTAAATATGTAAACATGCAATGGTTTTCTTAAAAACATCTTTCTTATTTTTCTGCTCTGTGAACACACCATCATTCTATCAACAAAGGTGGAATATAAAATCTAATAAAGAATTAAATGTTGGTGTAAAAATATAGAGTTTGGATTGTAAGATTCCCTGACGCATATTGTTGTTGTTCTGTTCCTTTTCGCTTTACTCTAATAATATAGGGGATTTTGCATATAATGCACACAGCCAGCATTTGTTGGAAGAAATTTAGAACATCGTATAAAAATCTTAAGTGGTTGTCAAATTAACTTTGGATGTCCAAATTATATTAAATTAAATAAATTTATATTGGAATGTGCAAATATGGAGTCCTTTAAGTTTTATTAAAAGACATCACAGGGGGCGGTGAAGGGTTCAACCAAATTTATAATATTTTATAAAAATGATGGTCCGAGACTCAATTTTTATGTGCTTATGATAGTTCAAAATGTACAGGGTGCAATGGGGGGGAGAAGGGGGGTTAAAATATTATCTTTTTTGCGTATGTAATAAATGGATGGCCCCTTAGAAGATTAGGACTGCATGAAGAATAATTTCTGAGTTAAAAATTCCTTTCCTCAAAGACTGAAATTTTTCGACCTCTTTTGTGAACTGACATACCATATTTCCTCGAATAAGCGGCACACTCGATTTAGTTTCTGTCATTTTACCACATTCATCAATATCTATATCTGCTTCTTCATTTGTAGATAAATCCATATTTTTTAGAAAAGCGTTTGATCTAAATTTAAACAAAGAACGATTATAACTATGAAACACTACTTCCGTGTATTTTGTATATGGATGTGTTTTGCTTACTTTCGTTTTTTGTACATGTTCTTGCTTTGCCTAATTGTTAGTTGTACATAATCATTCTGGTGTGCGATCCAAGATGTACTTACGATTGTTTTTGTTTTTTTATTCTTATTTAAGTGTTGAAGCCTCGATCAGGAAGATTTATACAATTTAATAGATTTAGACTATCTCAATTTAGATCTCATCTATTTATGTTCTAACGGACAAAAGGATGAGGTTTCGAATCAAAGGAAAGAAGTGATTTTTTTAGTTAAGATTTCTAGACAGAACTGAATCATACAAGTTCAAAATAATTCGGTTTCAAAATAACTACAACAACCATCTAGTCAATATTTCCAAAACTGAAATCCTTCCGCCCGAACAAATATGCACTATTGATAAAGATAGAAAGACGATTAGAGAATTTCGATGTAATCGAACTCGTAAAATACTGGAAAACATTC
>MQRK01190819.1:6566-28279 GCA_001938485.1 Girardia tigrina | reverse complement strand
GGGCCAGTGCGACAAAATGAGCTTGTGGATATTTTGTGTATAAGTTTATCTGGTAATAATAATTTGGTTTATCTCTTAACCGACCGGCCGTTCATGATTGCTCATTAATGTACTGTATGACGTTAAAAAAATCAATTAAAATAATAGATTGATAAATATAATTATTTACCGTGAATATGATATTACCGTTGAATAAATGTATATTCTTGAGGTGATTTTTACTTATTCATTTGCTGGTTTTGATTTAGTTATTTGTTTTGTGTGTTAATTTTTTCCTGTAATTAACTAACCCAAATTTGGTTAGTTGTAATTGGATTAGATTAATTCCAACCTTTTACACAAAGATTGTAAATAAAAATACCGGGAGCATTAAATATTCGAACCCCGTATTTTTACAGTTCATTTCATTTCTTTTATCACAAGTAAAAATAGTTGATCCATCGGTTTCACGGGATCACCTATTTTTACAATAACAATTACATTTTAATAAACCGCGCTCCGTTTATTCGAGGAAATACGGTATTATCCTTCGACTACCACTGTTGTTGTTTTCATCTTTTTCAAGCTCCGAATTTATTCCTCTATTGAAACTCTTTTCAAATTATTGGTGATAAATAAATCACAAACAACCATCAATAAGATGAACTCGGAATTTGAATCCGATTCGCCATTTTCCAATTGAACATTCTTTATTGAATCTGGTTGATCATTTTCAAATGGAGAACCCGGTTTTACAGCCTGCTTTAGATCGTCCTCATACTTATCTTCATTTGGAACAGAATCTGATGAGATTATAATTACTTTTAACGAATTTCCGAAACCAATTTAAGACTGTCTACTAAGTAGTAGCATTATTTCCGAATACACTATTGATTTTCCGTATGGTTTCTGATGCTGATGTTCCGCGTAGGAACTCGTAATTCAATGATAGTTCGAATTTGCGCTATTTCCATTTTTTAAAATAATGATTATTAAAACAAGTTATCAATAAATTTAAAACTGAACAACCTAATAATAAAAGAATAATTAATAAATTGAAATTGAAATAAGTGAAGAAGATTGTGACAAGTTTTCATACTTCATTCCATAAATATATGGAAGAAATAAGAAAGCGAAATTGTAGAATAACAATATCTAAATTACAAAGAGAGGGTATATTCAAGGTAACATAATTACAAATAGTAGCAATAAACCTCATTTTAATATCAAATCATGATAGAGATTATGTTTTGTTTTAGGAAAATTAGAGAGTAAACAATGTATGGCTATTTTGAAAAAGACTTGTTGATGAATTTCTTCTAAGAACGCAATTTATGATTGAAACATCTAGTACAAGAAGGGATACCAATCAGTGTTTGATGATTAAAAATCTGGTTGGCTGCATGAGATTGGCGAAGAAAACGGATCAGAAGAGTTTGCCCACAGATTTGTCTAAAGAAAATCATCCATAAATGTTCGAAAAATAAATTTAGAGATTTATCAAATTTTCCATAATAATGTAGAAGATTTTTTCGAGAATAGATGTATGTTACATGAATTAACGCTTTAACATCCCAAAATTGAAGACAAAATCATCTGAGTGAAAATTCTTTGAAAAGTGCAGTTCCAATCAAATGGAAATTAGGCATCTCTTCAAAGACAATTGATTCTCATAGTTTTACGGAATCACAGCGACATCATCTGTACATATTGGGTTAAAGTTTTCTCGTATTAATTCCTTCAATTATAGTAACACGTAGATTCAATTGCCGAAATAAAAAGGATACCCACAGTGGTGATTGGTGGTTGATTGTGATTTATCTATCACCAAATATTTGAAGGGAGTTTTACTCAGCAAATACATGCATAGCATGAAAAAGACGAAAAAAAGCAAATTTTCGAAAGTTTTGTTATTAAAACAAAGTGCATAAAAATGTCATAAATTTAATTTACATAATAAATATAAAATAAAATTTACTAAGGTAATCCATTGACCACAGAGCAGCGCATCATCACCCCTAACTTTGAAGAACAAGTTTGGTGTAATCAAACTTGTTAGTTGGTATAACTAAAATGTTATAGAGAGAGAGTAATCTGTCCACACGGTCATGGTACCTCACTCAATTGTATTTTCTGGTTGTTGCATTTGGTGCGAGTGTTGTAACAATTGCTGTGGTTTCCGGACTGGAAGCAGTGAACTGTTGTTTGCAAATTTTAGATACAAAAATTTTGTAATTATTTCGACTGGTTTTGTTGGAGGTCAGTTTAATATTTTCGAAAGAAGAGTCAGCGGAAAAATGCCGCTAAAATAATGAGAAATACTAATGAGGAAATAGTTTCACTGAAAACTGATGAAAAGGAAGCTGAAGTTGTGTGGTATGGAATCTAACAATTGAAGTAAAACTTTGTGTGAGATAAAAACTGTGTTTATTTATTAATTGTCAAAAAAGAAAAGAAAATATATATTATCAAGAAAATAAATTAAATGAAATATAATATGCATATTGATTTTATATTATAGAAAGTAATATAAAGAATTTTTGTTTGGAAATTAAAATATTTTTGTATAAATGTTTATCGGATGAATTGCGAAGAAAAAGTGTTATAATTTTATTTTGTTTTAACACTGTAAAGATGTTTTTGTTGATAAAAAAAATTGAAAGGGAAAGGGAAATTTTACTTTGTGTTGATGATTTCAGAAAGACTGAATTTAATCCTTTGAACGCGTTAAACATTATTAAACATTGAATCCGGGCGACTATAGTGGATTTACGCGTTCAAAGGGTTAAAAAGAATAAAGCTCTTTCATTGTTCATTAATTTTGTCATAACGGAAGGTGATTATGATTCGAGACATTATTTTTTAATTTAGTACTGTTTGAGCCATTTAAAAGCGGTTTGATTCGGATTGTATTAGGTTGTTGCAAAAGGAAATCAGGTTTTTTGATTTTTTTGTATTTACCGCAATGTTACACGACTAAAGCATGTATGATATTATGAGTCATTCAAAAGCTTAATTTATACTCTTTCAGATATATTTGTCTAAAACTTGTTATAATGTTTCTTTTGTTCATAATTTTGATTTTCATTACAGATATCAAAACGTGATTTTCGCAACATTTACTTCTTCGAGTTCAAGCTAGGGCGTAATGTACTCAAACCGCTTGAAATATCAACGAAGTTTTGGGCAAGAGAAGAGTCAACGAATGCACGGTACAGCGCTGGTATCAAAAGTTTTGCTCTGGCAAGACCAGCCAGGAAGATGAGCCTCATGGCACCCACCCATCGACGATTGACAACGACAAATTAAAAGGGCTGGTGGAAGCCGATCCACACACAACTGTTCGAACACTCGCAGCAGAGCTTAACGTTGATCTTACGAGCGTTGCTCGGCACTTGAAGCAAATTGGAAAGTCGTAAAAGCTCGATAAATGGGTGCCTCACAAATTGAACGAAAGTCAAAAAAATCGTCGTTTTGAGGTGTCTTCTGTGCTTCTTCTGCGCAACAAGAACGACCCATTTCTCGATCGAATTGTGACATGTGATGAGAAGTAGATTCTTTACGTGAATCGTGACGTTCTGCACAATTTTTGGACCGCGATAAGGCTCCTCACCACTTTCAGAAACCAAAACTGCGCCAAAAGAAAGTTATAGTGACTGTTTGGTGGTCTGTAGTCATCACTTTTTGAATCGTATTGTCACTTGTGACTAAATGTGAATCCAATATGATAATCGCAAACGTTCAGAAAGCTGGGTGAACAGGAATAAATACAAAAACAGTCCAAAGCACAACATTCCTCAAAAGAATCTGATGGTGAGAGTTTGGTGGTCTCTTTAAAGTGTAATCCATTATGACTTCTGAAACCTCGTTTGCCGATCACCACAGATGTTTACTGCAACCAGGAATTTACTGATTCTCGCGCACAAAATTTTTCTTCAAAGGGCATCAAAAAGCTACCACTCAAATGGCAAAAGTGTGTCGATAATATGGGTGCATAGTTTGGTGAATATCATAAATATTTGTTAACAAACTGTGACTTTAGTTTTACAAATTTCATACTTGACGACCTAATAAAAAGGGGTTCATTTACATGACTTCTTGGTCGCATAGTTTTTAAACAAGAACATTCTTCTGAAAGGGGTTTTATCAAAAAACTATTTGAAATGGAAAGGGGTATAAAACTTATGTGTAGGTAAAATATTTTTTTATGAAAGTTTCTTAAGTAAAAAATTGTTAAAAAGCCATCCCAAAATAATGAAAGGAATCATTAAATTGCTCTTTTTGAATGTTTTAATGGATTTATCTAGCCAGTTTGAATCAGATTCTTTACAAAAAAGATATTTGTTGTCAAAATATGTTTTGATATAGGAAAAATGAATCTAGAACAGACACATGATGAAATTGTAACCTGATCTTAAATACTAAGTTTTTAAAAATGGTATTCAAATCAAATATGGTTGAATAAAATGATTTATCTCGAAAAAACATCAGATTAATTTGAAAAAAAGTTTTCTTTTAAAAGAATTTTAATTGACTTTTTTAACGAAATATTTCTGACAACATATTTTCCGATTTTTGGCAATCGAAATTGTCATAATGACAAAAAGGAAGTGTCACTGACAGCTGTCAGAACTAGCAAACAAAAGCTGACAACTGGTAATTACCATGTCAAGATGACAATTTACGAATACGGTTCTTTATCAAACAATAGAAAAAAGGTAATAGCCTGTATAATATAATGTTTATTTATATATTCTATTTAATGAAATAACATGATATTTCCAAATAATACACAATATTAATCTATAATGTTCATAATCATATTCACAAAAAAAGAAGTCTAACAAATACAATTTAAATATAATCTAAACGAAAAATAAAAGAAAAAAAGTTTTCCAATGTATTATCATAGAAATAATGGTCTATCTATTCAAACAAACAAATTAAAAAATTAATAAATAGTGATAACGGCCGTTGATATTTCACTACCGATCTGATTATAGGTACCAGCGAAGCAATTCCCAAGTAATTCTACAACAAAAATAACATATAAAATCCCAGCTAATCTAGGAAACCGATCATTCCAATAATTCTCATGCACTTGAAGACATTTCCAGGAAATTATCTCAACAGATTATCAGATTAATAATCCAAAAATACATCATGCAAAATGGGCTTCCCTGACATGAGACTGACCCGCCACGAAATGCCTACAGCGATCTGACAAATGAGTTTGGTCTCCCTCTTCCTAAACTGTTTCTTTCCCTCCCGGAAGATATCATATTTTACGACAAAAACGAGAGTTGAACTATTAAAATCATTTTGCTACAAATAATCTCGGGTTGAAAATCATAAAACTCTGAAATATATATATTTTTTAAATGATTTTAATATCTTCATGGAGATCCGTTTTGTAATTTCTGATTATTTTTGATCGGTAATTTGATCTTATCAAATAAATTCCATACGAAAATGATGTATCAAATAACAATGTACATTATAAATTCTTATTTTTTTCTATAATTTTCAAAATATATATCAACTACAAAATATGACTTGTTTTATTTATATTTTATTTATTTTTATTAATTAGTCTTTAATTACTTTATTCTTTATGTTTATAAAACAAATATATTTTATTGATATGGAAAACGGATTTCGATGGTATAAAATCTGATATTCAATAATATAAATCTGTTTTTACTGAGATGAATATGCAAAAACAAAATAAATATATTACTTTATTTGTGTAACTTTGCAATCCATCTCTGTATGAAATGTGATTAATTAGATCACATAATCCTATAATTAATGCTATAGCGAAATTTTCAGGTACTCTGATAAAAATATTTAAACAATAATAAAGATTCTCCCTCGAATCTTTTTTCCTTTATCAACTCAATGAGGCACTTTAGAACACTTAATATTATTGGGTATCCAAAAATTTTACAATTAATGCATCTACAAGTACTTTAAAACCCTTTAATCGTGGATAAATTCTCTTAAAATAGATACAAAATGTTGAAAAAACACTGATGGGAGCAAAGACCCTCAATTATTGTACTTTTATAAATATTGTAATGTCCTTTTGTCCATATATACGTATATGCATATATACGTGTGTGTATATGTAAACATTAATAAACATATAATAATGACAATTATAAATATACAAACCCAGTGGTCAAGCGTCTGTTTCTTTGTCGCGTAACGCTTTTATTATTTACTTACAATTGTAAGTAGATAATTAAATTATTTTTTTTTGGCAAAAATCGTTTTACGACTATCTACAAATGTTAAAACTGTTTTTTTGCAATTTATACCCCTTCCTATGATGCTATCGAGCTGAAATTTTCAGGGTAGTTGTATTTTGCTACAGCATATCGACTTAACAAATCAAATGACCTCAAATATTTAATTTTAATTTTTTGTCTAAAATCGCTTTACGATTATCTGAAAATAATTTAGAGCAATTATTTTGCACCTGTTTCTAACAAGTAATACTAATTTAGTCTATGAAACATTTACCAATTTCTCTTCCTATATTTCCAAATTCACATATATTTTTTCCATTCATTCCTCAATAACCTCAATATTAATTACAATTTTACCCAATAACGAAATTCAGATTTCCAACTATCAATTAGAAGAACTGTTTATCGACAAACAATCTAAGTGAAAGAATAAGTAACACATTTTTATTCTTCTCTGAATTTCCTAATTTTCTTTTTGTGCGATCCAATAAAAATTAAATTTTTTGTTGATTAATATATTTTAATCATTAATAATTATTTACTTATTTTATTTATAATTACGAAGTTAAAGGAAATTAGAAAATCATCTCGTCGATACTCTATTTTATCTTTTACGAATATTATTGATCTGAAACCTTAGATCCAATCAGTCACTTCAGTGATCACAGAATCATCGGAAATAGTCAGAGGTAACCAGGTAATTAACTGAATGAAGTTGCCACCAGTGAAACTTGACGAGAAAAATAACGTCTAGTGTTTGGGTCTTGTGGCAACATCGTGTCGTTCATCAAGAAATGGAATTCCGTATTTCGGGCTAAATGACTCGCCTGTGGATAATAAAAGGCGGTGAAATATGGCTTGCTTAATTTGGCCATGTCAATATGTGAATAATTTCGAAAATGCATTTAAACCAAATGACGATTTAAACTTTACTTCATTTAAAAAATTAGACAAATATTTGTTTTTAAACAAAATATTTAAATAAAAATAAGTGGTAATTTATTAATTTTGTTGATCTGAGAGTTCAATTATTTACTCCCTCATTTGAAAGAAAACGAAAAAAATGACGGAAACAAATTATTAAAATAAAATTGGACTAAAATATGTAACAAAGCATATTGAATTATTCTGGGAAAACTTCATTTAATTAAAGGGTACCACCAACACGAGAAAATACACAACAATATTTATCAAAATTCTTACATAGTAATTCAATATATAATACGAATTAGACTTAAGGTAGCAGTCGTCACTAAGTGCTTACGAATTTGTAAGTGGCTCAGTTCAATCTGCTGGTTAATTATCCCGTTACAGACTGAAGAAAATTATGCACCTTTAAATATAAAGATTGTTGAGGGTATGAAATAATTAAACATAACATTTTTAGTAAATATTTTTTAAAACGAATATGTAGGTTCAAGTTAGTTCAGATTTTGGGATGAAAATTAATATACTTTGATCGATGAATATGAGTGAAAGCACTACTACGGATTGTCATAAAGGTGATCAAATTGTAATAAATATAGTAATAAATGTGTGAGTTCTCTCAACATGTGGGATGACGGTCATACGATTGCCCAGTGTATGCGACAGAAATACATACATGTATATAGTACATAATGAAGAAGAGAGAACTTTTAACATTTACGATAAATTTAACCATAAAATAAACATACGATAAATTTTAATTAAAAAATATCAATAAAAGGATAAAAATAGTTGATTAAATAATATCACACCAAAAAATTTTTTGGTATACAAGCTTTTATAATTTGTCATATGTTTGCGGTTCTGTATCTATTTCACCCACTTCCCACATTTTTTTGACTGAATTATCAAAGCCTACTAGACGAAAACCCGCTTTCTATTTGCATTTAGATGTAGTAAATTTCAAAGCCTACTACTGAGGAAAACATGAGAACGACACTTTAATTACTTTTTGCGGTCAAACTAAAGGCGGTAGATGAGCAGTGACAGTGAAAAAGTGTATTGTCACCTAGAATACATCAGTGCTGAAAGTTTCATGTCGCTAGGTGAACGGGAAGTGGGTGAACTTTCGATCGCAAGATTTGATGCATCCAGACAGACAAACAAATGAAACGTAATAAAAGCTTGTAAAAATTTTAATAAAAGATACATGATTATATTTCATTATCAAGAAGTCTCTTCAGTAAAGATGTTGAAAATCAACTGACAAAAGACAAATTAATAAAATTAAAATTGAGGAAAAGTTTTTTTAATTTTCTTATATTAAGTTTTATTTTTTATCGTACTTAATATATATTTTTTTTCTTAAATTTAATGAATTTGTATATTGAAATAAAAAAGATATTCTCATCGTTCAAATCACATTTTTACTATAAATATAAATGTCAAATGAAACGTTTTTTTAACGTAAAATTGTTCGAAAATTCATCTAAAATGATGTTTTATTTTTAACAAATATATTTTTCACAAGGATTTTTAAAAATATTTTTTTTATTTTATGTATTTGAAAATAAAATTAAAATTATTTTTTAATGCTACCTAGATATTGGGAAATCCTTTTTGAAAACCTTGTTTCTACAACATTAGACTTTCAGATATCCAATTTTATTAACAAACATTCTTCAAAGTGTCTCTCTGAGTCGAAGAAGGAAAAACGATTTTATTGCAATTATCAACGGGTAATATTCAATCTGTTGCCAAAAATGACTTTCAGGAATAAGAAAAAAAGGAAAAACTGGATAAACCTTCTTTACTTCGGATGAAACGTTAAATGGAGAAAATGAATTATGGAAGTAATTATAAGATTAGCAGCAGAAAAAAGAATGAATGTAAATTGGATGTCTTAATAAGAACATTTGAGCTTGTTCTGAAAAATTTGCAATTCAGTAACTTCAGAGCAAAATGGTAAATTATGGTATCTTCTTGGAATAAGTCTCAAAAAATTCCTGTCTGCAAACAGTGATTGAAAGATACATTTAATTTTATTGAAGCTGATGTTTTTCTGATGGCTTATATCTTCAGATTAGAAATGGGATCAACATCCGTATATCCAAACATCAAGCTGGTAGTGAAGGTTCTTCCTTATATTGAAAATTTGATTTAAAAAATGAATGAAAAACGATTTTTTTTAAAAAACTTTACACAGTTATTATTTAACTTTGCTGAGCCTCTCTTGAAATCAATAATTGGTGACTATTTGAAATTCCAACAGGATAATTATTCGATTAATGTTTCTCTTTTGACAAATAACTTTTTTTAAAAGAATTTTTTATCATTTTAAAATGATCTACTTGAAGTCCAGATTATAAACTATCAAAAAAAGAACATCAAAAAGCAGTAGAAGAAAAAGAAGTTATTTAACACGATCACAAAACAAATTAATGTTGGTCAAAGTGAGGCAACAATAACAAGATATGCTAAGTTCCTTTGAGTTGTACTTTGTTCTTGGAATATATATTCTGTTATTCGACAAAGATAACCTCTTTAATCCGATAAAAATTGAAAAAGAATTCTGATATAAAAGGAAAACTAATACTTAAAAATTCGAGTGCAGAGTGCATCCGCGGTCAATAGAGATCCAGCTGAAAATTCAAATGAAAATAAAATATAAAATTTGATGGCTTTATATTCTCGACGCCTTTAAATTTCCATTTTGATACTAGTAGATATTAGTATTAACTCTTGTATTGATTTTTTTATTACTTTATATTCAATGTATATATATATATATATATATATATATATATTATATGCATAAAGAAGGAACACACAGCAATAATTATGATAAGGAGAGTTTATGTGAAACTAAAATATATACTTTTAACTCAATGCAGGTAGATATAGATTGTAGACTTTGCCTTCTCTACCGCCATTTCCAGTGTCATGGTATGTGTGTAGGTGTGTGTACAGACTTGGCTCTTTCTGCCATCATTGTGTGAAGTGCATAGGTGTCACATGTTTGACTTCACAATAAGTCATTTTTTTATGAAGCAGAACACAATGCGAAAGGAACGCTTATATGATGACCTTGTACGTATCAATTACAGATTAGAATTCTGATATATACGGAAAATTGCAGAAGACCTTTCTATCTTTGTCCATGCTGCTCACGGTGCGCTTCATCATCGTGTGCCTCATTCTATGCAGCAGCAGAAGAAGGAAATTTGACGTCCGCGAGCCACAACAAGTGAAACTGACCGCCACATTCGTCTCTCCATGAAACCAGAACAATTCCGTAGTACAACCTTGAAGTGAGCCGGTGGATCATAAATCGCCGTCGAAAGGAGACTCGAATTTCCTCAAGGCTCGCAGTAAGAGACTATCTTAGCCAATAGCATAAAATAACCAGGTGGAATTGGTATCGCTCTCATTACCACACAGACTTCAGTGTGTGGTTATTCTCAGATGAAAGCTCTTTAGAGCTCGCGGTATGTAGCTCACAAAGACGTAGTTTTGTTCAAATGAAGCATTTTCCCCATGTTGTGTTCTACCTATTTCAAAAAACAGTCGTAAAAAATGATGATATGGGGGTGTATCGCGAGTAATGGTGACAAAACATTATGCTTCATTCATGGCAACATAACTGCCACACACTAGACATCTATGTTAGAAGCATATCTTGTGCCTTTCCTTGAATATATTCCACTCTCCATCTACCGGCGTTATGTATTTCAACAAGACAACGCATCACCACATTCCGCTGCAAATACTCGGCAGTTTCTCCAAATTTCAGGAATCAACACGGTGCAATGGCCTACTTAAGCCCTGATTTAAATGTCATTGAAAATATATGTTTTTGATGAAGGGTTACATTCGTAAGCATGATAATGTAACTAACTTACACACCCTCCGTCAATCCACCACAAAGGCTTGAGACCATCTTGTCACACCAGAAATGTCCCGCCTTCTTTATTCATCTATGACTACACAGATACATAAAGTGTTTGTTAAATTTTTTTAATAAAATTCTTTCATAGATTATTAAATCTTTATGGCAATTATTCCTGTGTTTTCCTTATTTATGCACAATACTTTATGTACTTATACACATAAATATAGATAAATACGCATAGGGTTACGGTTAAGGTATACTAATAATAAATAAAGTATATTTAATTTTAAAATAAATTCAAATTGCAAAATTGGATTAGGTAGATCACTACAAAATCCAAATAAAATAGATTATTAAAAACACTTCTTTCAAAACCTTAATTTTATTTAGTTTAAATCGAGCGTTAGTCGAATTGTGTTGGGTAGGCCGTAATTCCAACAGAATATAATCAATTTATGAATATTTCCGTTCATTTCGTTAAACTGTCTTCAAAAAAGTCGAATAATATATTTTGACATCTTTATTACTGAAAAAAAACTTTTAGAAATGTTTAAATTGTGGTATATAAAAAAGTATTAAATTACAAGAACAAGATTATAACATATAGAAAAAGGTTATGATGTGATTTATGATTTAGAGACAAAATTCTTAGAGCAACGATTCACAGACTTTGAAAAATGTTTACATCTATTCTTTTTATATTGCAACTTATTTTTCTGAACTTAAACATAAATATGAAGAAAAAGACTATTTACACTTTTATAGGTGATGAATCGTATTTGGAAAGCTTACAATAGTTTTAAAATAACTTCCACTACAGACCAAAAGGAATCGTGTGAAAATAATATATTTTTTAAAGATGTATTTCATATGATGAATAAATCTACGTAGAAGATTAATATTATTTTCTGAAAACCGTCTGACATTAAGCCGTGATGGTCTCACGGTGGTTACTAATAATGATGACTTAGTTATAATCTATCTGAAAGAAAAAATTAGAAAACTAAGTTTTAAATTTTCATCAAAAAAGATTGAAACCGATTTTTTTTATCTTTTGTAAGTTTATTATTTCGAATTTTCTATTATTTAATATTTTTTATTGATTGTGCTAGTATTCTTTCAAGGAAGAATGACTCTTTTCTACAAAAGGAGACCGAATTTACATTTTATATTATTTTATATTATATTTTCAGATTGTGAAAATAAGAGGTGCGCGCAATAAATTATGAGAATTAGAAAACATTTTCAAATGACATTTAATTTCCACATAAATCAAAGGCTTCATTTCTTAAAGCAATTATTTTTTCTATATAAACATAGCTTTTTAGCACATAAAATGGTACTGGAAGGCCTAATCGAAGAATTTGGGTGACATTTGAACAAAACTAGTTTAAACTGTATTCTTTTTTTCTTTTTTAACAAAATTTTAACCTCGTAAAACTCGCCTAAGAGGGCTAAGGAGATTAAAATAGGACAATTTGAAATAAGTGCAGCACTTTCGTGTAAAATATACAAGTATAGCCTCAGTTAATCTTATAAACTCCAGTTTTTTGAACCCCTAAAAGTGGTTAGTTGACATACATGATTTTGATTGAATCTTCCTCAAAAACCCTTCCTCTGGATTTTCTTACTCTTAAAATTTATGTCTAGTTTTGGGTTCATCAAGAGCCAGAGAAGTTTCATCTATGGTAATAATATTTTGCAAGACTGGTTTTCCAACAAACAGATATCACTCAAAGAGTTTCAAGTTTTTTTTGCAACAAATCAATCGTCAATCTTGTATCTTTGTTGTAAAAAAACCGCTGAACATAATAGAAACACAATTTTATAATTCCAGTTGGCATAATATTTCAGATATTAAATTTATTCTTATATTTTTTCGAAATTTCTACTTAGTTTGCAATATTTTCCTCCCCTAAAACAATTTTTGACCCTCTAGAACAGTGATTCCCAATCTGGGTGCCACGAACTCGTGAGATTTACGAAATTATAAAATATGTATTACACAAATATATAATATATAAAAAGTATAAAATAAATAAAAAAATGAAATTGTACAAAAAATGCCAAGAATATAGAATAAATATTTAAATTACTTTTACTTTCAATTCATTGATAAATAATAACACTAAGTAAATTCCTGATATGCGCATATCGTAAGAATGTTCAGTGTATTGGAATGGTAGGAGCATAGTGTGTGGACAGAAAACGGTAGTAATCGCCTTTCATTTTCAAGAACACTTTAGCTTCACCGCCATTTGCAGCCACCAACAAGAACTCATCGAGTAAGGCTATTATATCAGCGCAGACTTCTTTCAATTCTTTTTCAATTTGACTTCGGTAGGCTTTAATCAATAGAAGTCGAGAAGGATCTTTTTGTTCGATGCTACTCATTATCCTCCACGATGCTCTCCGACTTCCGATTACGTTTTTGTATGCTACGGATAATAAGTTACGCTCTTTCATGTTCAATTCGCCGGTCATTTTAGCGACATCTCTCATCGCATCAACCATTTCATCATATCTTTCAGCCTGTTCACCTAATTTAGCTCTATAAACTTTCGTTTTTCTATCGGCCATTTTGTTTATCAATCTACTTCCTTGCGTTCGTTCGATTAAACAAATTATTTTTTAAAAAGAAGTCATATTTTTTTTGATTGAAAATTAAATTTGACAATAATTGGTAACTTTTATTTTTTACGAAATTTTTTAATTGTGATATTTTTTTTCCTTGAACAAATTGACACACGCATAATAATAACTAACACATACTTACCCAATCACATTGCGCATACATAGCCTCCTCACACCACAGACAAGACAAAAGAAACACACCATTGGCTCATTCAAATTAAACAAAGAATGACGCAATCACACAAATTTCACTATACACATAAAAACAAAATGAGGCTCACCATTTGATTAATTATATTAATCAATCGATAAGCAGAAGTCATAGAACCCACATTCATAATCAACTCACATTTTAACAATCTAATACGGCTTCCAACAAGATTCGAAACAATATAAGAATTCAATTGTAATAAATCTATGTGCCTAGGCTATCGAAACTAAAAAAATGTCATCATTCAATTTAATTTTTTTTACTCTAATTTAATTTATTTAATTAATTTATTTATTTAATTTTATTTAATGAAATTTATTTATTTAGTTATTAATTATTAATTTAATTATTTAATTTAATTATACACTTTCCTTGAAACTGGCAAAAATAAATGTTCGGTCAAATTGGCAATTCTCCGCTCCAGTGTGTATCACGACAGCGACGGTTAGTTATGCTTATGTCGACATCCATAAGAAAAGTTTTTTTTTAATATTAAGAAATATTTATAATAATATAAATATTTATTGATGACATTTCAAACAAATCTTCATCTACCATTTTTACTTCGCTGATAGCCTAACTTTTACAATTTCAATCAGCTTTGATAACTAGGCCCCTTCCATGGTAGGTTGCATCAAAGGATTTATATCGTATGCTAAAAGTCAAAATGAAAATATCAGACTGACTCATTGTTTTATATATCGCAAAGCTCTAAAAGCAAAAACAATCGGATTTGAACTCAAACAAGTTTTGGATGAAGTAATTAAAATTACTACTTCTATTAAAAGCAGGCCACTTAATCGAGAATTTTTGAACAACTATGTGAAGAAATTTGGAAGTCCACATAAACACGTAATTTTTCATACGGAAATAAGATGGCTTTCTAAAGGTCGTGTTTTGAATCGCTTCTTCAAATTAAAAAAAGAAATTGAAGAATTTTTTCACCAAAGAAACAGAGAAGAGTTCTGCACATTATTACAAAATCAATTATGGAGTTTAAAAGTTACATATTTGACAAACATATTTGGTTATTTAAATGCACTAAATTTAAGCATGCAAGGTAAAAATGAAAATATTTTGTCTTCTACAGATACAATTTAAATCTTTCAAGCTAAAATCAAATTATGGAACGAAAAATAAAAGAAGGCAACATAAATATGTTCGCCAAAGTTGCGGAGAGTGAAACTGAAACATTGCGTTTCCTAATTTGCAATCACTTGATGTCCTTACACGAAGAAATTTCTCCCTATTTTCCAGAAATTTTAATTGAATGCTTTGATTGGATACGTAATTCTTTTGTAGAATCTACTCATGATTTAAATCATTCTGAAGAAGAGGAATTATTAAGTATTCGTAATGACCATTAACTGTGAATGAAACATTGTGAAATTTCTATTGATTCGTTTTGGGTAGAAATTCGAAAAAAATATTTAAATATAGAGGAAAAAGCTTGCCAAATTCTATTACAATTTTCTACCTCATATTTACGGGAAGAAAGATTTTCTACTCTCATAAACATAAAAACTAAAAAAAGAGCAAGGTTTAATTCTTTTGAAAATGAATTGAGAGTATGTCTCTCAAATATTATACCTGACATTGACACATTAATTGCAAATCTCCAAGGTCAACAAAAATTATCTTGTTAATGTTCATTAGAAATAAATATATGTACTTGTATAATTTTCTTATATAATTCTTATATAATTTTATGCATGTATTTTGCTAAAAAAAATATTCGTTTCTAATAAAAAAATCGCCATTTTTTTGGGTGTCGTGAAATTTTAAAATTGCATATTAGGGTGCCGCCACCTAAAAAAGGTTGGGAAACACTGCTCTAGATGATGTTCGAAACATTGTTTGACATTAGCCATAAATTGATTTTCTTCACCATAGATAGAACTCATCTCAGTGAATATCTCCTCCCGACCCATTCTTTTCATGAACATGTTTCGATATTGGACACTTTCCAAAGTCATTTTTTAAATGTTGTGCTTTTTAAAATAATAAAAATAATTTATTAAAATAAATCTAATAAATAACGCCTTTATAAATTGCTTGTTATGGAAAATAAATTTCATTTGAACTTGATTAAGATTTCCCATATAGACTCAAAATATTTTTGCCCATCCCGTAATATGAACAAAGCTTTATAGAACAATAAATATAAAAAATAATTTACAAGAAAATTAATATTAAACGATTTGGTCGTAAATTCGAAAACAGACGCCACCTTAATATTCCACCAAACGTTCCTTCAAAGACTCCGTCCAACCGAATATATTTTTATTGTCAAATAACAATTGAAATAAATAAATACGGATACAAAGTAATTTCGGTAGAAAAGAATAAATAATAAGAGTAAAGGATATAATTAGTTATTATAACTGAGTTTTCGAAAATAATTTTTGTCTTAAAATATTAAAAAGAAATTAAAATATTTAAAGTTTTATATATATAATTTCTATATTTATATTCTTTATCATAGATTTATGAATTAAATTAAAATTACAATGAATTATGCATTTAATAAATGAGAATATTTAATGAGAAAAAATTGTTTTTAATTATACAGTGTTTAAATGTAAATATCGTAGGTTAGAATCCAGGAAAAAAGGGATCTGAAAATTTTAAAATTTAAGTAAAATTTAGAAAAATAAAAAAAATTCAAGTTTATTAAACATTATTTCTACGAAAGATGTCAAAAGACACTGTGAGAAGTATTTGTAACGTCAATTTCCGAAATAATTTTAACCCAATTTATATATTTATTAATAAAAAATTTTAAACAAAATTTCCAACCATTTTCTAAATTTGTAATCAATATGCCGATCTCTATTTTCCAATATTTTTTTATTTATTTTAAATTACAATTAAATCAAAATAATATTTAATTTAAAAAATTTTTAAAAAATATTTATGAAAATTATTAATTTAACTTTTAAAAATATTTTATAAATTTTTTTAAGGTTTTAAGATAATTTTATATTTAATTTCTTTTTTTAATACGATAATATATAAAAATAAACGGTAAATTTCATAATAAAAAATTATAACTATAAAAATAAAAATTAAAATTTTTTTATTTTTAAATATTTCGGCAAATATTAAAATATTTTTAATGAAAATTTAAAGTTACCACCGGCTTTAATGTTGGAAATATTTTTGTAAACATATTTCGAAAATTTCGTAAACAAATTGATATAAATTTTAGTTTTTTTACTTTATTATTTTTTCGTCTATAATATCTGTATAATATCAACAAGTTCCTTTTTATTAGAAAATAAATTAAAAATATTTTTTTTCGGTAATAAATAGTACAAAAAATTATATATTACAAAATTTTAAAAAATCAATCCACATAAAAATTTTTAAAAAATTAAAAACAATTTTAAAAATTATTAAAATGTTAGTTTTTAAATAAAAAATCGTATTATAAAATAAATTAAAAATATTTTGAAAAATCGTTAATACAGAAATTTGCATTATATCTATAGACCTTGTTTTTTTATTAAACTAAACATTTTCACATGTAACTGTGAAATATGTAAACAAAGTAAAATATGTAAAATTGTAAACTCCAGACAGTTTTCTTTTGAATAGGGATAAATTTAGATTTTTAGAGAAAAAAATTTATTATTTATTTTATTTTTCCGTTTTAATTTATATTGAAAATTTTATTTATTTTTGTAGTTCAATTTTTTTAATTATTTTTCAATTATCATTCTTTTAACATTTACAAAAAATACTGTTTTATGCCGCTTCTCTTCATAACTCAAATTAAATAATTTCTATTTCAATATTTATGTATTATTAATTTCTATTATTTGTACAGGGTGGCCCAAAATTTAAACAGTAAAATAAATTTATCGAAAACTGTTTTAACAGAAAACCTCCATTTAAAATATTAGAATTTTAGTAAAAAAAGCTTCCCGGAGTGCATTCCTTATGATACAATGACGTTTTGTATTCGTTTTTCAAACTCATCAATCACTTTTACCAGAATTTTAGGGTTAATCTGCTCAATCTTTGATGAAATAGAGCACCTCAATTCATTAATAGTTTCCGGCCGATCGCGGTAAATATTGTCTTTGATATAACCAATTTTGGCATATCCTGATTTTGCAAAGACTTCATTCTTGATACAGATGCAAGTTTTGATACGATAGGAGCGGTGTTATCACAGAAAGACGAATGTGGAAGAGAAAGGGTGATTGCGTATTGATCACATATAATGAATAAACATGAACTAGGCTATTGCATTACAAGGAAAGAACTACTTGCAATTTATTATTCCACACAGCATTTTAAACATTTCTTGTATGGAAAAAGATTTTTGTTGCGAACAGATCATAAAGCTATTACGTTTATAATGACTACAAAGAACCCTATCTCACCACAGTTCCAAACATGGATAAATTTTCTGAGTAGTCTTGACATGAAAATGGAAAAGAAACCAATCACAAGGATTTAGGTTCAGAGAAGTAGGTGGCCACTCTATTCCTCCATAAGACTTCTTTAGAAAGTCGAGACCGATCAGTCTTGATCCAAATTCATTGACCAAAAGCGTGATAACTTCTGGAATTCGATGTGGACGTTCTTTTTCCTGAATGAACCAATATTCTTCTAGCATGTCAAGTTCTGTCATCTTTGATAGTATTCGTTTGTTCAATTTTTTTGTGACAAATCACTCCAGTAACGGTAGATTCGATGAAAATCAGGCCAAGAATAGCTTTTGATGAGATGGCACACCATACTGTTAGCCTTCTTTGATGTATCAGTTTTACAATCATTACGTGTGGATTCTCTCGTCCCCAGTATTGCATGTTCTGCATGTTGCTTTAGCCATCTATTTGAAAATGAGCTGTATAACTAAACCAGATTTGCTCGATATTGATAAACGTCTCTTCCATCATCATAAACATCATCTAAACAAACTCAAATCGCTGTTTTGAGACATTTGACAATTTTAACTGCGTCATTTGAAGCTTGTATGGGAAGAAGTTCAGATAAAGTTTTATGATGCATTGCAAAGAAAATCTGTTTATTCCTAATTTTAGAGAAGCGATTCTTTGAGAAGTAGCTGTGTTTTCTGGGAAAAAAGTTTCAACTCTTTCGATATTTTCGTCAATTCTGGCTCTCGTTTTCCTCCAACTTTTTTTCTGTTTCATCGACAACACTTCTTGTACGTCGAAATGTATCAATTAATGCAGTGAGATGATCCAAACCTCTTTTTAAAACTGCGATGGTCTTGTTTAAATAATATTCTAGTTTAAACATTCTTCTTGTTTAGATAATATTCCTCGAGAATAAATATACGATGATGAGATATAATTGTTATTTTGCAGCGATTAATTCATTCAACTGAATTGGTTATATGAATTTTTAATGAAATATTCCTTTGAAAATGGTGAAGACGATTAAAAATTGAAAAGAAGAAGTTACGCGCGTGCTCGAGTAAGCTGAAGAAGCACTGAGCAAAGAGGGGGCTATGAGAAGAAATTTTAAGGGATAATTGAATAATTACGTTCATTATCCATATTTTGGGCCTCCGTATATTAATGTTTGTTATGCAAAGGCGCACTGTGACACATTTTCTTCATTGTGAATTTTTTGATCATTTATTTTATTGATTTGTATGATCCAATTTAAATGATTGTTGTTTTAATTCTAGGTCGAAATGGGGAGTGTCTAAATAAATAGAGAAAATTTGCACTGTGTACTTTTGTTTGAGTTTTATAGACGATTCAGTGCATTTAGAAACAGCTTGAAATATTTGTACCATATAAGAAAATTAGACAGTTGGTGAAATCATGCAGAGAAATGATATTTCAGTGTTATAGAAGACAAAATTGACACCAGTGATGTACTGAACACAGGACAAACACTGGACTTCAATGAAGGCCGTTTAAACTCTTTTATCCATGACGAATCGCTGTAATACAGGAAAGAACAGCTAAAACATATCTACAGTTCATACATTCATACTTCTTGATGGCAATGGGACATCTATGTAAATTTTAAAAGTAAAACTGATTCTCCCTATATTAAGGGAGTTTTTGAATAAAAAGGGATCCTATGCTACAAATCTCTTTTAAGAAACGAAATCTTCAATACATTATTTAATTACTCATTTGTTAACCCCGAAGGATTTGTCACATCCGTATTATTCGCTCGAACGTACTTCTGTTTTTTAAAAAAATACGCAAAATAAGTGGAACCACAAAATTTTTGTACAAATTTAAAGCGGAGCACTGGTATTGTAAAAGATAAATTAGACTACGTATATTAATAATTATATAGTACCAAGTAAAGCTTAACAAAACTTATAGCATTTTAATGTTTAAATAATTGTCATAACTTAGTTTACATTTTTAACGAAATGGCGGAATTGAAGTCCCTTTTTCGTTCTTTAGTTTAATAAATTTTCGCCTTAGAAAACTTTTATTCTGTCTCAAACGACATTACACGATAGACGAATATCGTTTGCTCTACTGTTTACTCTACCAAGAAGACTTTTGATTTTATTCGACCTGAAGATCAAACGAAACGGTTAGTGAATGATGGATGACTGGCAAAGCAAACACGTATCTTAGAGGAAAATGAGGAATTTCGTCAAAGTATTCAAAGCCTCTTATTACAGCAGTGGCAGAAAATGACTTGAAAATCAGTTAGGGGCTTTTAGGATTTTATGCTCGTGAAACATTTGAACGTTATAATTGAAAATTGTAAAACTGTATAATTTGAAAATTGTGAGATTGAAAAATTAAAATGTTAACGTATTCACATTTATACCACACACTATATATATATATATATATATATATATATATATATATATATTTATAAAGGTTTGTGAATAAAAAATAAATTTGTTAAAAAAACAGAAGTTTGCATCGAAATAAAATTTTGAATCTTGAGTTTGAATCCAATACGGGTTCGTCAAATATGTCCGAACCTAACAGGAGCGATTGGCAATGACAAGGTTTTCATTTTTTCAGAGGAGAATTTTTTCTCCGCCAGACAAATCACCAAAACAAGCTGTTATCTAAAAATCGCTTTGTGTAAAAAGTAACGCATAATACAGCCATAATACAAGGTGTATAACTTAGTTTTTTTGGATTTTTTGCAGAACAGACAAGTTTATTTATATGACATAATAAGTTTTATTCTAATCAAAATATTTTTCATCGTTAATTATAACTTTCGACCATCTTTCAGGCAAATTATGAATTCCATCGAAAAAAAGTTTTGGTCTTTTGATGCGATTCATTGTTCCAGCCATTTTTTTATATGTTCCTGGTTTCTGAAGTGCTGGTCCCGAAGAGCGCTTTGCATTGATCGGAACATATGATAATCTGATGGGGCACAATCTGGTGAATAGGCAGCATGCGGTAGAATTTCCCATTTAAGTGCTTCCAACGTGTTTTTTACTTGTTTTGCGACATGTGGCCGAGCATTGTCATGGAGCAAAATAACTGTGCGCTGTTTGTTGGCTGGAATAGGACGTTTTTCCTTCAATACATCGTTCAATTTCATTAACTGTTGTTGGTAACGTTCTGAATTAACAGTTTCATCCGAATTCAGCAGCTCATAGTACAGTACACCTTTCTGATCCCACCAAATGCACAACATAACCTTGCTTCCATGAATGTTTCTTTTTGCTGTTGGCGTGGACGGTTCGCCGAGATGAACCCACTATTTCTTGCGTTTAGAGTTAACATAATAAATCCATTTTTCATCTCCAGTCACAATATTATGCAAAAACGACCATCTTCGTTGCTTGTAAGCAATGAATTGAATATCAGTAATCGACTTT
>MQRK01190802.1:456-13748 GCA_001938485.1 Girardia tigrina | reverse complement strand
AATTTTTTATAATTATTTTAATCATCTTTAACAAGTTCATCATCCCCATTAAAAATAAATATTCCGTTCTCAGTTGTGATTCTTTTCTAGATATTTATGATCCTTTAACATAATATAAAAATATAATTATATTAATTTGAATATTTTAATTGCTTTATATTATAATAAATGTAAAATGAACAACTGGACAAAATCCGTTGAACCTCTGTCCCTTCAGGAAATGTTAAAAAGGTTCTAATGTAATGATGGACATTAATTATTTTAAAATGTTTATTTATTTTTAAAAGTAAATAAACAACATATTCGAATAATATTTTTATATTTATAATTGTGAATGAAATATTTGAGAGATTTTGATTATTTTGTATAATTTGTTTTATTTTTATTTATTTACAAATAAATGTTATTTCTTATTGACTTATTCTTTGTTTTTACAATTTTAATTTAATTCATTAATTATTAATTTATGTATAATTAATATTCGTCAATAGTGGTAATCTTTATTTTTGAGGATGACAGTGAAAGTTTCATTTGATATTTTCCACGTGAATTTATTTCTGAAGGATCTTTTGATTATGAATGGATTATTTGCTCTTCTATTGATAAATGACCACAAGTAGCAAGAAATGAAAAATATCCAGGTAGAGTCCGAAGAAGGCATACGTACCACGGACCGAGAGATATTAATGTGCGTCCTTTGATCATTAAAATCCACGGAGCAGGCCATTTGGACGCAGGACATTTTGATGTGGATATTATTTGAGTACCATCAGAAGCTAATATTTTAATTCATAATCATTTAATTTAAAATTTATTAATTTAAATGTCATTTATATTAATTTCTATTGGTATTTGGATCGAGCATATCGATAAAATTTGGTTTGTTATAAAAATTTGAACACATCACCATCTTTGTTTAAGTAAGTATTTGCTTGAATGGCTAAAAGTAGACATTATTTTATACCCGTTCTCTTTACTCTTTTCTCTAAAAAATCTCAGAATTCTCATACTCACATAATTCAATAAAATATAAGTTTTAACATTTCAGATTATGAACTAGTACTCATTATTGATTTTTCAAATTCCTTTCGAAACATCTAAATGCATGGTTCTCTTTTCAACATGGAAAAGAATTTAAAGTTAAATCTCTATGAGTTAGAATTCAGGAGAAAATATATGTTTGGCCAAAAAGTTCTAATAAACAACAAAAAAATATTTTGTTGCAAAATATTATTTACACAACAAAAACTATTCTTCAAAGTAAATGCTATAATTATCCGCAACCATTTGTCATCAATATGCTGGCTTTCAGATCTGCAAGTACCATTCTGGCTTCTCTCCTTCATCTGCTTCGTTAATTGACTGGAATCCGCACCCATTCATGAAATAGTGTATAAAACGAAAGAAATCATAATGTGATGAAGGAAGACTGGCTTAAAGGATCAACTCCACCCATTTTTTGTAATTTATTCTTGGTATTCAAGGGTGTGTACGCTAAGTGTTGTCTTGTTGCATCAAGACGCTCTTTTAGTTGATAAAAGCCGAATACTTAGACTTCAACTTGTTTCAAACACGTTCCAGTTGTTGGCAATACAGTTTGGAGTTGATGGCTCGACCCTTTAGAGCTAATTCAAAATGGGTAATTCCTTTAAACTTCCTCTAGACGAAATTCATGATTTTCTTGGTGAATCAGTTGTGCTTCGTAACTGACAGCTTATATTGACACTTTTAAATCCAAACCTTGTCCCGATTGTGGTTGTCAAGATACATCTAATTTTCATCTGATGTGACAAGCATTTTTTCAAAAACGATCGTCTGTAGGATTATTGAACAATTCACGACCGATTTCTTGTCCGTTGACAGCTTGTGCTGAAATTAACCCATGTGTATCTAGTTTTGACTTCTTGTGCATCAATGTCAGTTGACGATAGAGACTAAATATTGTTTGGTGTGACATAACCGTTTAACTACCGGGGAAATCAGTCTCGTTAACAGTCACTCAGGTGGAAAACCACCCCATATGATATTTTAAACAGTTCGAGGGGAAAAACACAAGGAATACTTTAAATTTCTCTACAAATTAATTATTAACATAGATTTTGATAATATTATTGATTTTGAGTTGTATTTTTGAAAATATTTCAATTAGTATAATTCGATTTACATCATGTATCTACCTTTTCGAGTAGCCAAGGCTTTGAAACATTAAAGAGATGAGATACATCTAGTTAGGACGACGATCAGGAACTACCATGCCCTCCAAATTTACATGAAAGAATTGCACATGTTCGAGGTCTTCTGTTGCACTCGAAGTACTCACAAACATCACCAGAAATTATCGAAAGTCCAGACATACCGATGAAGACTCCATCTACAAAATTAACAAAACAGTAAGTTATAATGGATTGGGAATTCAAATTATATTTTTGTGTTATTAAAATCATTAAACAGGAAAAGGTCTTCTGAAATGCTCGAAAGATATCCGGACTCCACATAAAAGTTTTGAAGGAACAACCACTCGTTTCATTCCTAATAGTACCGAGTAATAGTAAGTAAATATTAATAAGAACATAGAACAAATGTTTTATTTGTAATTTATATTTCTCCGAATTAGATTCGTCCAGTGATGAATCATCAGACGATGCATCATCAAGTGAGGAGGACAAAGTTTTATCTGATCCATCTGAAAGTAGTAATAGTAGTGGTGATGATAGTGAGGTTTAAGAACAACGTTAGTCGACAAGAATTGATAATGAAAGGATATCTAAAAATTGTCAAGAGAGACTGAGCATGGTGCATCTGAATCTTACATCAAAAACATCGGCCCATCATGTACTACACAAAAGAAACGACCCAACAAAGTACGTAAGCCAGTCATGTCGCGATTGTCCAAGTGTAGCATTCAAACTGTTATAACAACTGATATTGTTTCTGTGTTTGACATGTGTACAAATTGTGAAGGTAGGAGACAATTTGGTGATTCAGGGTGCGACACATACATTCAAGAAATTTACATAAATCTACTTTTATTAGCTGGGGTTTATGACACGAAAAGCTGTTCAGTTGAAGAGTTGAAGAGTTGTAAAGTGTCACGGATGGTCGACCACCTTTCAACAGGAGCATGTCACAAAATCGATTTGCAATGCAAGGACGTTGCATTCTCTTTGAAAACCGTGAGTCACACGTGCTGATGGCTACCAACGAGTCAAATTTGCTCTTTTTCGTGATGCGATGAACATATTTGCCAGTAGATATCGCAATAAATACAAATCCTCTCCATTTCTAACCGTTGACGATCAGCTTTTGAATTCAGAAATATATATATACCACGCAAGCCTGAGAAATATAGAATGAAAGTATGATCGCTCTGTGACTGAAAATTCATATTGCTGTCATTTTGAGCCGTATGTGGGTCGCATTGGAAATCATTGTGTAAAGACTTTATTGAAAGTATTTTCATGATTGAAAATACACAATGATTACATTAACATTGCTTTGATATATAAACGCGAGTATGTCGTTGATAATTTTAGTGTGATGATGGCGGTTGATTCGTCGAAATTGATCACAATGAATTTTGACGAACGTTTTTTGATTTTTAAAAAAAATTATCGTCAATTTTTAAATATTTATACGTGAAAATATTCTCCTTTTTGTAAACAAAAATTTCATTTTCACGAATTAATTTGAAAGTAACATCTTCATTAGTTTAAAAAATACATTTTATAACAAAATCATCTTTTATTTTTTCATATAGATCCTCCATCAAATCAAAAAAGAATTGAGATACTTTATTTCATCCAAATTTACGTACAATAATTTGTAAAAAAAGTATTTTTACCAAAGTCAACACTTTCAGCAATATACGGAAAGTAATGGATGACTAGATATGGACATGGGAGTATGATGCTACTCCTGATGATATTGAATAGGAAGATTAGCCCTCTAAAAACCCAGCTCCACATGCAATAGATTACGTTGATGATTTAAAAACGAACTTTGGAAGAGCTGGGAACGATATCTTCCCCTTCAAAATGTTACACAAGCTTGGATTTATAGGTTAAAACACTGCTCTGAAGTGCACAAAATTAAAAAAAACACTATTATTGGGCATCTAATAGTGTAATATAACATATGTTTTAAAAAGACCTTGTAAAATAAAAAGCTGCCTAATAATTTTAGACATTCAGGTCAAGGGTTTGTAAAGCCTCTGCAGATAGATAACTTTTAAATGGACAAAAAGATTTTTAGTTTCTCAAAAAGATAATGTCGGTAATATCAAATAATTTTTTGTATCCATACCTCAATATAAGTTATAATTAAAAGTGATTTTTGTGTTCTATGTAGTTTGTTAATCAAGTGCCAGGAAGTTTTTGACTAAATTGACTTCCAGTGAATTGAAGATTCTGAAACATGAGTCTCACAACGTCGTCGGTGTTGTAATAGAATTTCTTAATCATTTGATTTTTGATAATCGTCAAATACATTGGATAATGCATGACTTTCGTATAATCGAGACTAGTGAGCACCGTGTGATTGATCTGATGGTTAAACGGAAACAAATATTTGCGACACATTAGCTGCGGTAGAATCATCTTTTTAATAAACTGAAGCCCCGATTTGTGAGAAGATATGCACCCGAGGTCGACAGGAACTGTTCAACGTTTTGTCAATGTCTTGGGATACTCCAACACTGTCATTCGAAACAAGCATATTCGATTAATGATGAATGACAAATCAAATGGGACTTGAGAAAAACTAAAATATCATAATTGAAAAATAATTGAAAATAATAAGCAGTCGGTATATGTTCGCGCTGTGATTGTCTTTGACCCTTACTTGAGCCCAATTTAAATTAAAATTAAACAAAGTAAAAAAATAAAATTAAATATAAAATAAGTAAATTAAATCAAATAAATTTTTAAACAAGTAAATTAAATAAATAATTAAAATAATTAATCAAAAAAGCATATATAAATATATGAATTTATTGAAATCAAATAATTGTTAATTCAACTCATTGTTAAATGGTTCTTTTGTTGAGTAATAAATAAAACAGCTTTTACATGAATCAGAAACAATAAATTGATTGCGTATATTTCTTTCGATTTGTATAATGAAATTTAATGTATGAAATGTAAATCAATTGTTTTTGTGTGTTTGATATGTGAATGTGTATTGTAAATTTTATCAGAATTACAATTAAAAAAAATAAGAAAAACAATTTAACAATTTTTGAAAATTTGTTTTAATGTATTAATTTTCAAGGTTGTATACGTGACTATTGTCACATTTTTCAATTTTTTACTTAATTAAAATTTTACGAATCTTTCAATTTTTTCACATTCCAGATAAATTATTTTCATTTTCGAGTTTTTCCAATGACATCAACAACAGAAGAGTATTATTACTATGATTTAGTTATTTTAACCGATAATCTCAATCGATCGATCGAAATATTCGATCATGTTTCACTCGATGACGACGATGAAAAATTACTAATCGACGACGAAATCAGATTTATTCGCGCTCCGGATGAAATCGCTCAATTTGTGGTTAAAAACGAGCGCAAAAAATTAATCGATTTTCATTTGCGAATTAATTCGGATTTTGTTGTATTAAAAAATAAATCGATATTAAAAACGGATTTTTCTGTTGTAAATTTAAATCGGATAGTAAAAGACATTCGGATCGAATTAAAATTGTGTTTAATAAAAACGGTGAACCGAATTTAACGGCTATTCGCAATCATATGAAATCGCATTTTCGAGTGAGAAAAATCGATGACGAAATTGGCCCATTAGTATGAATATCAACATTAATTTCGACAAAAAAATGAAAGAAATTCATTCATTGATTATCAATTGAGAATTAGACAAAATGAATGTAAAAAATTAAATGAATTACTGAATGAATTGCATTCGATTATTGACTCAAAATCGCGCTGCATTAAAAATATTCATTCGGTATTCTACAAACAATATCAAGAATTTGTCATGAGAAATTCCGATCATTCCGATTCGTGGATGCACGTCGTTAATAATTCGTCTGAGGATTATTCCGAAACCGAGTGTGACAATTTCCCGGGAAATTAAAATTCAATGAATTTTCTTTTAATCAAATTAATCTCTTTTCGACTAATCAATTCGGTCCGATTAATTGCTGTAGCAATTCTTGCAGTACGAGTGCGTTAAAAAAACAGATTGTGACGAACCACAGTGACGAATTCCTTGAACAATGTTCCCTCTACCAAACGGTTGGTTCCCTTGGGACGGTTGAGACCGGCCCTTTTTTGAGAAAGAAAGTGAACCTTAATATGAAATCGAATAAACACAAAACGATGAAATATATCTCATCCTCCGCTGAGATACAACAGTGTATATACATATATTAATTTAAGTAACCACAATAATGATATTTGAAGTTTTTTTTTAATTTTATAATACATTTGTTTCACAACAGTTTTTCGTTCATAAGAACCTTGTTTGGTTACAACAACAAGTTCATGCTAGAAAAAATGCTTTATTTATCTCGTTTCAGTATACTTCTTTTTGCAAAGGAAACAGGTTATAAACATTGACTCAATATTAATAATAATAAAGCTAATTTATAGAAATTATTCTCTTTTTAATGTTCGTCAAATTAATAAATTATTTTAATAAATTTTGTTACAATGAGATTTCAATAGAAAGTTTTCATTCATTGATATATAACTTTTTCATCTATATTTTTATATCTTGATTCCTTTGGGATATCTACTTTGACGATATGCTTTAATGGAATTTTTTTACCCAATGTTTTAGCGAAGCATTAATTTATTGGATTATTGTTTATAATATTTGTAAAATTAATAATAGTTTTATATATAGGAAATATGAGCGGCTTCGAAAAACTGTTTTAGCTTAATTTGGAAAGATTTTTACGAATCATTAAATGAAATTCAGGAATAGTTTTTTAAGTCTTTAATACTTGTTATGAAAAGTCACACACTGGCTATAACTTTTGTTAGATATACAATTGTGATCATTCTTGAAACAATCCATAGTTGAGATTTAAGTCCTCAACATCGTTTGAAAAGAATCCATATTTTAATCAAATCATCTGATCCAACATGACACTTGAATATTCTATAAAACGAATACTCTATGCTACGAATTTAATTATTTTTGAGAGGAATATATGTTGTTTGGTATGTGGTTTTGATGTTGTTTCTCTCACCCAGTTGGAAGATTGATATTTTAAATTTTTTTAAACGTCGGAATATTTATTCATTTTTTTTAATTTAAATAACATTACTTTGAAATTAAATTAATACATTTAAAATATAAATTTTAATTTTTTTTGAACTAATTAAAATTATTTTGTAATTTAAATTACAAATTATTTTAAAATCAAATTGTAAAATCAAATCCTCTCAGACATAATCTTTGTGGTTATCATTCAAGCAAATTAGCACATCAATGTTTCTCAAGAGTATCCTAGGACTATTCTTTTCCAGGTCATCTTATGATTTCTTCTCCTGTCCATACGTGTCCCTGACTGGAACCCCTTGCATATTACATACATTTGTTTGATCATTTGTATGGTAAATTGCCGATCCATTTCGTCTAATATTCACTGTTTGACCTTTTTGGTGAACTTAAAATTTTTAAAAATTTTTAAATTAAATAATAATATTTATAGTTAAGAAAAGTTAAAATAATGTTTTATTAATTAAAATGATTTTTTTAATAAAATGAATCATTAAAGACTTTTATATATATAAAAACTGATTTTTAGAATAATTTAATTTCTGCAAAAAATAAATATTAATAATAAACTAAATTTTTAGAGAAGTTTTATGTAAAAAAATATTTTTAATAGAAGTTACAAATTATAATAAAATAAAAAAAACAGATTGGGATTTAATTTCTTTAAAAAAACTTTTAAAGCTATAATTTATTATAATTACAGTATAAAACTTAAATCATCTAAAATTATACATCAAAATTTATATTTCAAATAAGTTATCTGGTTGTGCTAAACATGAAACATTGTTCCTCAGAAATTTGTTTAAAAAATTGTTTCATAGAAATAAAATTTTGCGAATAATGACTCTGGATTTCTCGAACCCAATATGGCGACCATAGCCAGTGGCTCAGAAGAATTGATTTCTAGACTCTTTCCGGAGAAATGCCGGAAAGAAGACTATATCAAAACATTTATAGCGACATGCTCAAGGTATTTTAAGGTAGCTAAAACACCAGAAAATATACAAGAGCTTTTGATAATTGGATTGCTATCTCATGAACTTGTACATGTGTACGAGAATGTGTCGGTCGAGACAAAATGATATGAAACTTGGTTACGAAAAGCTTTTCAAAAGAAAAGATCACTGCTGGAGGATCTGATCGAGGGTGTAAATTTCAATAGAATGAATGAATCAGCAGAAGAATGCTTTGCAAAAGCAAAGAAACTTTCTGCAAAATTAGCAAAACATAATTTGTCAAAAAAAGAAATTGAAAAGAATCTTCTAATTCATGGGTCGAAGTACAGCAATGTGAAGAAAGAGATCAAGTTCAGAGAGGTAAAAGAAATAAAAGAAGTAAAGAATGTCATCAAAAAAGGGATGAAGTCCGGGAAATGGAAAAGTCCGTACACACAATGGGAGCGTCATATAAAGACGTGGTAAAAAGAGGATCAGCGCCAGGAGGCATGCGTTGCGGTCGGAAACTTAGCAAAACATTACCATACATTCAAAAAACACGCAAACATAACACACAGCACACAAAAACAAAGAAAAACCAACAAATTTTATACATATATTAAAAGAAAATCGTGACATTTAACAATTGTCCCATTAATTTCATACCTAGTCCCCTCAAAGCTTGTAGATGGAAACTAAAAACAATCATACAAATGAGCAAAATAGATAAAAAGCTGACAAAATTACCCTATTCCAAAAAGAAGACCGACATTTCTGGATAGCATAAGGCAAGAGAAATTCCGGAGAAATGACCCGCCGAGAATCTTCGTGCCTTGAGAGTAGCTACAAATCTTGAAAGAAGAAAGAATTAATTAAAATAAACCCAAAAATTAATAAAAGCGCCTACCGAATTATCTATGGGAGCTGAGAGGTCAACCGACCCCCTCCGCATAGCCCCTTGCGAGACGGATCCATGGTCGGAGCATATGGGTTGACAACGGACTTTTAAAAGGAGTATTCACCCTTAAAGAGAAAAAATTAATTAAAAACCAGACAAAAATAACAAAGTCACCTCCTGGACTATCCAATGACGCTACTGGGTCAACCGACCCTCCCATAATAGATTGTCGCGCGGGCAATCCGTGAACGAAACCCGCGAAGTCACCGGACCATCCTGAGAAAAGTTATAAGCCCTGAAAGTTCAAATAATTAATTAAGAAAAATAGAAAATTAATTAATCTTACCGTGAGTCAGCCCAGAATCCGAAAATAATCGTCAGCTGACGATTCATCCATGAATCAGCAGCAGGCATGTTGATAGTGTGTACAGACACACGAGCTTCAGATTCTATAATAAAATAAAAATTTCCAAAAATTTCAAAAAATTTTTAGAGACACACTCACCAGCCCGACCAACCAGCATCGTAGAAATCTCAGACAGTTGGTTGGCGAGATTCTGTTGGACAGAGAAGAACGACAGAATAACACATCTACAATATAAAAGAAGATCATTTTTACAGTCAAGTCGCACAAAATTTTATAAAAGAACCAAACCTACACGTTTCATACTTCACAAGAAGACTTGCAAATCCATTACAAGCAGAGACAACCAAGTCGACGAGCATCACATAACCAAGTAGAGACTGATCCGTGCATCCGAACACGAACCGGCAGATCAACTACGATTCCGAGAGAGCAATAATCAAACCCGAGAGCTTGATTCCAGTAGAGCGCTTCAATCGACTGACGCGCCGACGAGCGAAGATTTCCGTGGACTCACTAGCAACCGAGCAACAATCGCTTCGATCGCATCCTCCGGACCCCGTCGAATTTATTTTAACCAGTAATATTTTGTTGTTTACGGTTATTTCGAGTGTATTAACAAATTTGCTATTTTAAATAAATATGTCTCATAATGTAATTTTCATTTCTTTTAATTGAAACTAACGTGTAAATCCGAGACCCGGCCGTCTAGCGCCTCCGTCTAGGCGGGCTCCCTCCCCGTCGTCGTCGCCGTCCCAATGATCCGGTGAAATTCCCTGAAAATTTCGATAATCCGTCGAAAGCGACCTTCGGTCCGAATCCGGGTGTCGCCTTGAAGATGAAATTTAACAATTTAAAACAAATTTTATTTCATAGAATAGAGAATTTTACAATGACTTTTTATTGTTTTAAGGTAAATTCTGAGATAAATAGTTTCTTTTAAAAAAATTTTTCTTTTCCTTAAAATTTGAAATTCTATAACTTTATCTTAAGTAGTTATTTTGGTCGAACTTTGTCAGATGGGTCGATTATAATTTTATAGAGAAAAATGAGAAAGTTTATATCGAATTCTATAAACAGTTTAATTTACAACTATTATGATGATTTTACATTAAATGGAGATTTATAATAATTACTATTTAGGAATCATTGCTATTTCGAGAAATTGAAAAATTATTGTTTTGGAATAGTCTAACTTATCGAATTTTACTGATAATCTAGTTTACTGAATTGAATAGTATTAATTGGGTCTTATGAAGAATTTAGATTGAAACAAATTTTATTCGGAATATAATTTTTAAAAGAGGATTTTTTTATGATTGCTTTTAAATTAAATCTTTTCGTAGTAAACAGTAGGGTAAACAATTGATTTTAAGATGATTTTGATGGTTAAAAATGATTTTTGTTATAAATGTATAGTTTTATTTTGGAAATCCTAAATCATAGCTTTGCTTTAAATAGTCGAAGTTGAACTTAGTTGAACATGATTTTTAGGAATATCTTTTGCGGTTTTATTAATATGTGAATAGAAATTAAGATTGAAATTTACTGTAATTCGAATAGGAATTAAAGACCAACTTACTTCGATTTGATTTTTTTTTAATTTTCGGTAATAATCATTTCTGATAATTTTTCTGTGATAGCTTTTTAACAATAATTCTTTTAGTGGGATATAACCGTTCACAAGCTGAATTTCTTAATGAACAGTTATAACGAGCTTACAACAATAAAAGAAAACTTTTGCGAAAACTTTACAACTGATTTAAAATTTTATAAGTGACTTGGACCTCATAAACTCGAAAGATCTGGGAATAATAACTTCTTAAGAGAACTTTAATTGAACTTGGCGAATTTGGGAAAACGATTAAAGTGCGTTTGTAATATGCGATACCGCTGTTGACATTAAACTGTTCTCGAAGGGCTTGCTCATTATCGGGCGAATTACCTACCAATGTTATAGAGGGATTGCTAAGCGAAATCCTGGCGGAAATTTTAGAGAATGCGAAGAACTGGGTCGGTATACAGATGAGTTATTTATATTGCGACAATTCTATTATGGAAGGAACGTAACTTTCATTAATGATAAGAGTATATAAATTAATCATTTAGATACACCGTATACTGTAAACATCAACCAGGGGAATACAGTCACATGAAATATGATCATCTCCTATTGATACTGACCCAGGTGAGGGGCCCACAGCCTATCTTACCTTGAACTGAACCCGAAGGCCCCTTGAGTCTGGCACTGCTGAGCAGATGTCAGGCAAGATAGGAGGCGTCCGACCCAACTTATTATGACAATAAAATCACATAAGTTTGTTATGGGTTGTGGTTGACCCTTGACAATCACTGGGGGCTCGCGAGCTTTTAAAAATGTTTGCACTCGAGAGGGTCGCGAAACATGACGAAGAAAGGAGATACTTGTTAGACGACATCTAGGGAAAAACAATATATCATACTGGAATTGTAAAGAAACAGGACATAGACGGAGCAAATGTAAAGGAGAAAAGAAAATCACATGTCATACATGTTGCAAGGAAGGTCATGTCCGACGGAAATGCAGAAAAATAAAATGCAAAAAGTGTAACAACTAAGGACACAGATCGGGAGAATGGTACACAAATTTAAACAATCAATATCGAACGAAAACGGAAAATCAATAGAAAACAGAAAGAGAAGAACAGAAAATAATGGATGCTTAAAGAAGAAAGATTAGATATGGGATCTCGGAAGAATATAGAAGATGTGTCGAAAGAGGAAGAGTATCGGAAAAATACCAGAGAGCATTCGAAAGAGAAAGATAGATCTTGATTATGAAGAAGGAAGAATAAGGAGAAGAGTGAAAACATATAGAAAAAAACCAAGATGACGACGAACCGATTTTGGCACTGAAGTAAGTTTTCATAAGCATTAACAGATCATATAAATTATATATGTTGAGGTGTTGAGGTATTATCCTAAAATTTATATGTATTTGTTTTAAATTAATAAATATTATTAAACAAATAATATTTTCATAGATTGAATATTTATGATAATAAATATAAAATTATATTTTTTATATAAATAAATAAAATATTTAAGAGAATTTGAATAAATAGGAGAAAAGAAAGATAAATAATTACAAGGAAAGAGTAAATAATAAATTAAAATCAAAAAATAAAATTAATTAATTGATAAAAGACTTGTATAAAAGGTCATTATTAATTAAGTTTTAAAGTGCAAAAATTTTTATAAATTCAAGAAAGAGTTAAGAGTTTATTTGAACAAAAAAACGAAAGTTATTGATTGAAAGAAAATCAAGAAAGTCAAATCAAGAACAGATGTTACTGATTAAAAAGTCAAAGAGTCAGTCAAGTGCAGGGTCGTTGTTGATTGACTAGATTAATCTTCTAAGTCGTATACAAAGATCTCACAGTTATAACGAAAAAAGAGAGAAAATAAAATCACACTGAAAATAGTGCGAAACTAGAAATAAAAAGTAATCGATATTAAATAATATATTAAATATTATATTTGTTATATATATATATATATTAGGTGTACAAGTATGAAATGCGGATTTCAGAAAACGGATTGTGCACAATGCAAAAAGTAGGTCAATGATTAGGCAATGATGTCATAATATTGAGTAATTATGTAGTGTCTCATACGTAACTCTTAAATTGATAAAGCGTTTTAATAATTGTTGTATTTCTGTGTTTTAGATGTCCAAATTTATTGCAAGCAGGGAGCATTCGCGGACGGTACTAATTTTTTGTTACCATCTAAAGAAAACTGCAGCTGAATCATACCGATTACTCCAAGAAGCTTATGGTGAATATGCCCCATCGCAAGATACA
>MQRK01190784.1:6104-16139 GCA_001938485.1 Girardia tigrina | reverse complement strand
ATATATATATATATATATATACCATGTTTTATGGTTATATGGTGGCACCTTAGTAGATTTTAAAAGACAAAATTTTACCCCGAAAGCACCTTAGTAAACAGTGGAACCTTAGTAAAAAGTGACACATTAGTAAAACGAAACAAACATTAAAAAAACAGTTACATCTTTTTCAATTATATTTTTTAATCATCATAATCTTCATCTTCGCTACCAAAATTATTTTCATCCAACAAAATATCAATGAGCTGCTCACGAATACCTTGATCTTCATCTACCTCATCTTTANATTCTTCAGATTCTTCATCGCTTTCCTCAATAACTACATCTTCAACGTCTTCGTGTTCATTCGGATAAAAATTGATTGTGGTCTTCTTGAAGCCATTTTTGATGGTAGAAACTGGAACTGAATCCCACGACTCTGATATCCATTGACAAATCTCTTCACATGAAGCTCTCTTCAAATTTCCTGATTTCGTATATTGCTTATAACCATTAATCATTTAATTTTCCCAATAACGACGTAAATTAGTTTTAAATGATTTGTTGACACTGATACATAAAACTTGTAATTTTTTCGTTAATCCACCTGGAATCATGGTCATTAAGGTTCCTTTGCAACAAATTTCGATTTGACTTCAGCAGTTCGATGTCCAGGAGCAGAAAAATTTAAAAAAAGTATAAAAACATATAATAAGATGGCACATTAGAAGAAAGTGGCACCTAAGAAGAAAAAACATAAAATTTCAGGGAACAAAAAATGTAATGTGGCACCTAAGTAATATGCAATTTAGAAACCTAGTTATAGTGATTCGATAATTGATATAAAAAAATCTTCAAAACTGACTTTTGTTTAATTAAAGCAAACAAAGAATAAAGTGTGGCACAAATTTAAATCGATGTAATGTTTTTTTTAATAAACTATTATATTTATTTCGCCTTTTATCTCTTCCCATGACATATCGACCGATGATCACCGGACCCGATCGGCAACCAGACGTTGTCTAACCGACACGGCGATCTCTCCGGGCACCAAGTCCCGGTACATCTAAGAGGTACCGGCCATCGCCACTCGTTCAGGCTGCCGGCATTACACTAGTTTTAAAGGTTTTTTCTCAATCAATTTTCTTCAAACTTTGCACACTTACTCATTTTCGATGACAATAAATGATTGTAATGTATGTCTGAAATTATAAATGTTTGTATGAAATGTTTAATGTAAATGTATGCTTGTATGATGTGAATTAAAATGCGAACTCTCCCAAACAATTAGTAATTTTGGGAACTGCCTTAAAATTAAATTAATTAATTTAATTTTTATAAATTTGATAAAAGATAGTTTGTTTAAATATTGGTTTTTTTCTCAGAATTTTGAAATGTACAATCAGAGACTGATCATTGATCTTTTTCATAAAAATAAATCTTATCAAAATCAGTCTTATGTCCTTAAAACGATAATGTGAAAATTTGATCAAATGCAATTTTTTAAGGTCAAAAAATGGGAAAACGGCTTAATCGGAGTTCCTGAACAATATTCGTATAAAATAATCTACTTATAAATTATAAGATCATCATTTTTCATCTGCAAATAGAATTAACATCAGTTTTGCAACTTTTATATAAAAGCAATGATTATTTAATCCGTTTTGTCATCAGATCATACTGGAGAACATTTGTACAGGATTTGTGTTTGATGCTTTTTTATTTTTCTAATCAATCAATTTGAATATTTGGACCTTAGGGCATTATTTTGTACATAATCAACTTTATATATTGCTGCAGTATTAGTGAATAAAAATGATCTTTAAACAAAAAGAGATGTATTCATTATTAATTATTTTCTATATTTCATAATCGACAAAATAAAATTAATTCCCAAAACTTTGATAAAAAGTTTTTAACCAAATAGTTCCGTGAAAGATGGACAAAATCTTTACACATTATTAATCCCTAATATTAAAACATAGTTTGTATAGAAAACGAAGGTGATACTTGTCGGTCGGTCAGTCCAACAACCAGGGCTGCGGAGTCGTAGTAAAATTACCCGTCTTCGACTCCAACTTTGACTCAGCCTTCGACTTCGATTTCTTTTTAGGTTAATTTATAATATCTGTTATTATTTTGGTCAAGGTCGAGTTACACGACTCTGACTTAGATTCTGACTCTGACTCCGATTCCGCAGCCCTGCCAACAACAAACAAACATTTTTATTAAAATATATATTACTTCTCCGCAACTTTGGTTGAATTCTACAATTTATTAATTTTTATTTTCTTTACTGAATTATAAATTCTGATAAGAATAAACTAAAAGAATAATAATATGATCTGATCACATAACAGATTAAATAATCATTGCTTTGATATACAAGTTCCCAAACTGATGTTAATTCTATTTGCAGATGGCAAATGGTGATCCACGGAAATTAATAAATTTTAAATTATTTGATTTTTTTCTTAAAAAACTTTTTTTTTCATTTTTAGTATAATATACATAAAATAAGAGCTAAATCGGTAATACGTACATTTTTTATTGACTTCTACTGCAATTGGAGATGTCGTATAATTGTGAGTTCCGTTTGTTGCGAAACATTGAGCTGTGAGAACTTCTTGAGGATTCTTCATTGATTTGAATGANATTTCTCCATGTTTTGTGTACACTGATTCTGCTAATTTATCACGAGGATACTCTTCCTTATTCGGTTTTAGGAATACCCATTTGAATGAAAATTGATCACTCACATCTTTGTCATTATTTGTATCTGAAATATTGAAGAATTATTGATATTAAACAATATAAATAATTCAACCAATTAATTTCATTGCAATCTTTCTATCATCAGAACCTTCTTTCGGATAGAATCCATTACGTTCATCTAGACCCTCTACTACAACCTTGATTTGTGGTGGGACACCTTGAAAGATAAACGTTAAATAAATTTGATAGTTTAACTTATTAAATATAACTATAAAATAGATTCAGATATGTTACAATGATAAAAGAATATGAAAAGAAGTACCGTCTTTCTGAACATTGACATTGAATGAAGGTGCAGTGTAGTTGTGAATATCATTCGTTGCGAAGCCATGAGCTGTGAGAACTTGTTGAGGATTCTTCATGTTAATAAATTCGATTGTTCCTTGATTGATTTTAACGGTTTCGGCTAAATCTTTGACTGGATATTCTTTATTATCTTTTGTGAGGAAATACCATTTGAATCTATAATTCGCACTCACATCTTTNTTGTTATCGTTTAGATCTAGAAAAAATAAAATAGAATAGTTTGATAAAAATAAAGAATAAACCTAAAAGTTTCATTTCGAGTTTTCTATCAGAAGATCCTTCTTTGGGATTGAAGTTAAGATCTCCGTCGAGACCGTGCACCATTGTCATAATATTCGGTTGAATGACTGAAAGATGTAGTTTAATATTCTAAGAAGAGCTTCAATTTGGATAAAGAAGTAATTTATGTTTAAATGGATAATTATAATGTAATCGTGACAATATTATTGAAGTAAAGGATATTTATGAAATCGTATAATTACTAAGTAATTGAAGAAGATTTCTCATACTTCTAATTTGGACATTCCTCTGACTTTAAATTATTTATCTTCGAAGTAGTATTAAAAGACTTCGAATAAGAAATACGTCTGAAAAGTGACATTTCTAACCGAGTTGTACGTTTTTTAAATTTTTAATTTTAATAGTTTTGTTTTAAGTTACTGTGACTTTGTCTTTTTATGTCAAAGATTTTGAGAAATTCGCTACATAGTGCCAAACAATTCTCGATGGACATTTGAGTCTAAATGTGATTACAAGGAATGCTATAAAATTGAGCAAGCTCGAAATTCATTCATTTAGTCAATGATATGATTTTAGATAAGGCGGGATATAGCTGATGCTATAGCACGATTTTATAATATTTTACATGAAAAATTGAAAGAAATGGTTTGTGAAAGATTGATGTCTCATCTGCTTAAAGACTAAAAGGATTCGAATGAAACGTATTCAAGTGTGTTTTGATAACTTTAATAAGAATATAACTTAAATGTTTTGTCAAGTAATAACGTTGAATGAAACTTTTATAAACTATTACAAACTAGAGACAAAAGAACAATCAAAATAATAGCTAAAAGCTGATTCAAGTACATCAAAGAAGGTGAGACGGTTTCAACATCAGGTAAGATTTACAAATCTGTTTTTTTATGTAAAATACATACTGTTCAAAGAAATTTTGAGAAAGATATTATCGTGGCAGGGACAGCACGTACAGTTTTCCGATAAACAAATTGTAATAAGAAACATGAGCCGAAAATTTATTTTGTATCAAAAAACGATTATTCAAACAAGATTAATTTTTTTTACAAAAATTGATTGAAAATTAATTATTCAATTTTTGTGCTTAATTAATTTCAATTTAAAGATTTTGACGATGACCGAAAAAATAAAACAAGATTAACTGTAAAAAAAATAAAATTTAAAAATGAGTAAATTTACAAAAATTAACGTTTTAGTAATTATTTCTCGTTTACACAATTTTAATTTGAAAATTGTGTTCACTACAGATACAAAATTAACTGAGTGTATTATGTATTATGTTGGATCAATTCGGAGTATATATTCTTGAAAAATACTTTTTAAAACAAAAAAATCATTTTTCTTCAAAACAATGCAACAGTTCTCAAAATGTTTCTCTAAAAAAAGTACTAATGACTATGAAGGGTTTTTATTAGATTTAGCTACCATCTTATCCACAACCATTAATAAATTACTTTGTAGAAAGTGCTTTTAAATAATCAAGAAGGTATTATTGATGTGAATGGCAAGCATTTTGCAGTGGGTATGAATAAACACAGTAGATAAATGAATTAATTCAAAAGATGAATAAACTAAACCAGCGGACAAATTGCTAAAAAATAAGATGTTTTAATTAATTAAATTAATTTTTTAACAAATTTTATTTTAGATTTTTGAGAATTAATAGCCAACTATAGTTGGCAACACTTCATTTTCTCTTCTCTTTTTAGGTACTACAACTGGCATTGTTTCCAAAGAAATATGATATCTGCTGCGCGACCAAGCTTCTGTTTTGGATCCAAAGTCATATTTTGCTCTCTAAGTGGTATTGAAGTATATTCTTAATGGCAGGCAAGCAACGATAAATGTTTGCAGGTATAAGTTATTTTGAATTCTCTGCAGTTGCATGTGCTATAGGTCCAATTGTCATTATTTCCCATTAAACATAGTTCCCAAAAACGTGACTGCGTGTCCTTAAACGAATCAACACCAGTCCAGTTGAGATTTTCTTATAGCCTTCTATATTCTTTAAAATCTGCTTTGAAATTTGCAGCAAGTGTTCAGCCTGATGTCATGTAGTGAATCCTTTCTTTGTTTTTTTGACATCACAGCTGTCAATGGCTTTTTTATCGCATTCGGTATTTAGCTTCACATGCTCACTGTGGTTTGTCTCTGATCGATACACTGATACGTCTTCTTTGTCGTGATAATAAATCACGAACACAAAAAGCTTTGAATTTACATTTGAAGGCTTGCTCTCTTCCTTCACCTTTGCAGTTCATAGATTTGATTTCTTCCATAAATTGATTTGCATTGCATCGTCTTTAGCATCGTATTTATCACTAAATGTTTTTCATTTTTTTCCTAAATTTTTATTTTTTCCACGTTTATTGTTGGATCTTGCCATTTATATCTACTTGCTGAGATGTTGTTGGTTGATTTGGAATTTCGATGAATTCTTCTTCACTGAAATCATTACCTGAATTTCATCTTCAGGTTCCTGACTTCTTCTCTATTGTTTTGATTTGCATTTTCTTAGTCGGTAATTTGAAATTTTTTAATTAACGACTTTTGATTAAAATTTTGTTTAAAAATAATAAACAATAATAAAATTTATTTTCCCTTTTTTAGTTAAATTTTTACCTTTTTTAATTTTAAATTTAAATTAAAATTTTAATTTTAAAATTTAAAACAAAAACATTAAAATTTATCTGCTGGTATCATTCAAAAAATTATCTTTTAGTTTAATTCATTTATCTTCTAGAAGGATACATTTAGCTTTTAAAATAATTTATTCTCTTTTCAGTCTTGATTCAGATCATAATTGCTGTTATCAAAGTATTTAATTTTAAATTTCATGTAAAAGACACATAATTTTAATTATCTTTTTTTATATGCAGCTAAAATCTGTCACTTGCCAAAACATTTGGTGGTGTTATCAGCGTCTACGCAGTTGCTGTATGGTGGCGCCAATTGAGGGGATCTGGGTACTAGGAAAATTAAAGATTTTGTCTCACTTGGGAGCGGGTGTTCCCAAGTTCGCGATTAATTAAAATAACAAAAATTCTGAAGCAACTTCGTTACGCACAAGATGCTTAAACGAATCGATTTTTTTAGCTTTTATAACATTTCAAATTTTTATCGATCATTCCACACATTGATCTTTGAGACCCATTCACAAGTTTCAGAGAATTAAAACCTTTTTAAACGACTAATAAGCAAAACGACATTTCCGCACTAAAGTGTGTCATTAAAATAAATTGTTAATAGTTTTCTTTTTAAGGAAATAATATTAATTTTTAACAATAATTTTGTCGCAGTGATAATTTTCACAACCATAGTTTTTTAAAATAAGAATTCCCATATTTCACTGCAAATTTCAATCTTCAAAAATGTAACGAAAATTATATACAAACATATATACATTTATATGTGATCAGATTGCTTTTAATTAATCGACTTATCCTCTCCGTAGGCGGTTTGATTTGAATTTAATTGTTTGATAAAATTTTAAGAATAATTATTTCTTCTTGTTGACTTCAGCAAAGGGTTGTGAAATGGAAGAGCAATTTATGATGCTTTATTTGTAAAAATGGTTTCAACAGTTGATAATAGCAAATTGCCCTTTCTGATTCTGACACAAATTTCATTTGCTCGTCTTTATCACTGAAGGGTTGAAGAGTTTTGGGTGCACTGTAATTGAGGATGTCAGTTCAAGAACCGTGATCAAAACTTGCCCTGGTAACAGAGTTTGAATTTGGATAATTGCAAACCGTTTTCCATCGCTCCATCTTATACTGAAAGTACTGAGATGTGATTATCAACAGAGGTTTTCCGAAAAATTTCATTTGAGAATTTCAAAGGTAAATTGAAATAACTGTCACGAAAACTATTCTTAGCATACAAAGGAGTGCAAAACAACAAGGGATTCCCTCACAAAATGAACCGAGCGGCATCAATAAATAGTGAACCGTTTCAAAACATCTTATTTGTACAAACTAGTACTACGTACTTTAACTTCATAAACTATTTTCTCTAAAAAACTAATTAAACTGAGCACACAGAATTCTAAAATTATTTGATGTTCAAATAGCAAACTTTCTGTAATCTGCAATATTACATCTACCTACATTTTGACTATGGTTTTGGATTCTCCTATAGAGTTGACATGAAGTCTCTACAAAAATGTGGTATTGCTCGCATTAAATGTCATTTGATATACAAGGTATATGAATACATGTATTATTTTCGATTTATGTATAATTACTATTGAGAGAGAGAACTATATATCAGATCTTTTGAACCTAAGATTAATGTACAAAGGGTCTCTTAACAACCTTATTGAATGTGTATAATTAAAATTACTATTTGTGTCTGTGTAAGAAAATTTAAAATTTATATTTTCTTTATGACCTGGCGATTACGATAAAAATAATAACAACAAAAATAAAATATATCACAAATCTATAAAAAGGAAAAAATATTTTCTACCAATTAATTTTCAAAAAATGGATTCGATATTCTATGAGAGTTTTGTAACTTTCTAACCAAAGTTATTCAAATATAAAATTAAAGAATTTTAATTTTTGTCATATTAATTTGCGAATACTGAAATTTTTTTTAAAAAATTTCTCTACTTGAAGATCTTCTTCAATTCCAATAATTATCAATTTGCAATTTGTTATATTCTTCTTACTATAAACTTTTATCGAATCTAAACAATTGGATGATACACGTTTTTCAGCTACCCTATTTAAGACTAAATCAGACGGGATTTGGTATTTTAAAAAACCTCACTGAATAGGTTAATAAACATTGTTATTTTTCCATTCTTTTTATTAGCTGACTTTCTATACATGGAATTTAGAAACATGTTTGTGAAGGTATTTAACTCAATCGATTTTCTTCAAATTTTCCATACTTACTCATTCTCGATGACAATAAATGTTTATGTGAAAATTTGATCGAAAAAAACTTTTTAAGATCCCAAAATGGAAATAAAACGGAAAATTCGGAGTTCCTGAACAATATTAATTTCAAAATATTTACTTATAAATTATAAGTAGTTTTTTATAAATTTTTATAGTTTTTTAATTAAAATTTTTTAAATGTTAAATTTTTTAAATTTTAAAAACTTTGTTGGCAAAGTAGAGTTCTGTCTACATAAAGAATGGATATATAAAAATAATTTTTTGATTTACTAGTTCAGTTAATTTGCATTTTTATTTGCATAGTCGTTCAATCAGAAAACTTGATTAGAGAATGATTTTTAAAAACAACTTGAATCTTTCTTGTAAAAGCATCTAAAATTTGGAAAATAAGAAAAAAACGTTGGAAGTCGAATTCAAAGTTTTAGGGAGATTCCGGAGTGGGATTCTTTCCGTTATAGCGATAGTGGTCAAAATTTATGTGGATCAGTGATTTATCATACCGAATAAATAATTTACGATCAAGAGGCTTTCGTCTCTTTTTTCTCACAACTTTAATAACATTAGCGGACTACTTTCCCCTACATTTATAGCATTTATCAGAAAAAATCTCATCATTCGAATTTGACCCTCTAGGGAATTTAAGTTATTTCAATGATCACTGGTTTTAAAATGTTTAATCTGAAGTGAGAATTTGCCCACCATTGTGTCATCAATTTAAGTACAAAATTAAGGTTCTCAGAACAGCTTTGAAATTGTCTACTTTATTAGTTTATAGTCCCATGATATAATGATATTACGAAATATAATACAGCTAACATTTACGGGTAAGCGAAGAGATTTTGGTTCATTTTCTTTACATGAAGATCTTCTTCAATTCCATTAATTATCAATTTGCAATTTCTAAAAGCAATATTATTAATCTATCATTGTCAACATATGTGCTACCACTTTAAAATCTATAAAACCCCCTATAACATCATAAACTCCTTAAACATAAGCTTTACGCAATTTTCCTTCAGACGAAAATTAAATAACACCTAGCTTTTAAATGAATATAAATACATTTTCAGATAACTTACCTCAAAAACCTGCTTTAAAACAGATTCCTTCATACCAAAATTTTTTATTTTGCATAAAAAATTGATAACAAATTTTCTAAAAGCACATTTTACTGAAGTACTTTAGGGAAAATTTAGTGTCAACCCGTAATATCTATTTATTTAAAAATTACATACATTTTTTATTGACTTCTACTGCAATTGGAGATGTCGTATAATTGTGAGTTCCGTTTGTTGCGAAACATTGAGCTGTGAGAACTTCTTGAGGATTCTTCATTGATTTGAATGAAATTTCTCCATATTTTGTGTACACCGATTCCGCTAATTTATCACGAGGATACTCTTCTTTATTCGATTTTAGGAATACCCATTTGAATGAAAATTGATCACTCACATCTTTGTTATTATTTGTATCTGAAATATTGAAGACTTAATTATAATCAAAAATATAAATCTTTAAACCAATAATTTTCATTGCAATCTTTCTATCATTGGAACCTTCTTTCGGATAGAATCCATTATCACCATCTAGACCCTCTACTACAACCTTGATTTGTGGTGGAACACCTTGAAAGAAAAACGTTAAATAAATATGATAGTTTAATTTATTAAATATAACTATAAAATACATTCTATGTTACAATGATAAAAGAATATGAAAAGAAGTACCGTCTTTCTGAACATTGACATTGAATGGAGTTGCTGTGTAGTTGTGAATATCATTCGTTGCGAAACCATGAGCTGTGAGAACT
>MQRK01190766.1:28861-39484 GCA_001938485.1 Girardia tigrina | reverse complement strand
TCTGGTGGGATTTTAAAGGAATTGTGTTTTTTGGACTCCTTCCGAGGAATGAATCCATCAATTCAGACAGATATTGTGGTCAGCTGGAGAAATCGACTCATTCAATTCAACAGGAACGTCTTGAATTGGCAAATATAAAATGAGTTGTAATTCAGCATGATAACGCAAGACCGCATACAAGTTTGACCACTCGCCAGAAACTCTTATCACTGGGTTAGGAGGTTTTGCCGCACCCACCGTATTCTCCAGACTTGGCCCCATTTGATTTTCACTTATTTAGATCACTGCAGAATTCATTAAACAGAAAACATTCGCCAGTGATGAAGACATCAAATCGTTCCTAGACGGCTTTTTTGCTGACAAATGCCAAGGTTTTTAAGAATCAGGAATAATGAAGCTACCGGAAAGGTGGAAGAAAGTAATTGAAAATAATGGACAGTATATCGTGTAAAAATATTTGTGTATCTATGTCATTTTTTGATAATAAAGATTTTAGTAAAAAACGCAATGACTTTTTGGTCAACCCAATAGTATTATGCCATTAAGTATAAAATGAATAGAAATGTTAAGTAATGAATTTAAGATTACATATTTCTAATATTTCGTAATGACAGATTGTGATTTTTCTTTATAGTTATTGAGAACACTAATTGAGTTTTCACTACATTTATTTACATCACAATTTGAATTGCCACTAGGACAATTCTCCATGAAATTTGCGTTGCTCGTTATCGTTCTTGATTGATAAGTTTTTTATAATATTCTTTAATATCTTATTATTTAAACAAAATTTATAATTCGATTACAAAAATAATTTATACTTTAAATTAAAGATAAGTTTTATTTATTTTAAGAAATATATTATTAAAATATTATTTATGAAATATCAATTTAATTTTAAAGTTGATTACAGTAAAACCTCTCTATAAAGTTCCCTCTTTATAAGATGTAATTCTCTGTAAGGAACAATATTTGAAACAATTAAATATGTTAAACAAGGAGATTAATAAACGAATTTTTTAAACAATTTGTTTTTATTTAGTCTATTTTGTACTTATTTGTTAAATTGAGGTAGTTTTCTTGGTCCCAAATAACTCGTTATAGAGAGGTTTTACTGTATTTTAATTTTAATAATTGATTAAACTATCTGACGTTTTAAAATATTTAAAATATCAATCTTCCATCTGGGTGAGAGAAACACAATCTTAAAACAACATACAATAATCACCATTCAAAAATATTTCTCACAATAGTAAAGGTACATTATTAAACTTTTGAACGCACATTATAGCCTTTTAAGTGTTATTTGGTTGATGCGTTCCACAGAGGAACCAATACAGCCTTAACAGCTTGTAACTTGATGGAAGTGTTTGGTGGAAATGAACTTAAACAAATCACAGTAAGTCATTGGTTTACAAAATTCTGTTCTGGAAATTTTAACTTGAAAATGAAAGTGAATAATAAGGAATAGAAGGCCTTAGTAGAAAGTAATACATAGGGATTGCATTTTACAGCTGGTTTTAGAAACCATCGATAATCCTTCGTATTCGCCAGACCTTACTTCAACTGATTACTATTTCTTCTAGAATTTAGACTTCTTAGAAGGAAAAATATTCAAATGTCTTTTTTTCTATACTTAAAAATTCCAAATAATTAATGTGATGTGCCTCATTGTTACCCTAAAACTTGACATAATTAGTTTAAATTTACTTAACAAACGTTCGCAACTAGCACTTGAAACTGACATTTAGATGTTATATTTGCACTGCAGTCCTTAAATTCTGTAAACATTGTCGCCTTAGGAAATTTTAAATATGAGGAGATCAACTGAAGTTTTGTAATTAACCTTCTTTCTGATATGGCATAACATCGTTCAGTTACTTATTTAAGTATAAAGATCTAACCCATAAAAATCAATACCATGAAACTGACCTAAATTTTTACAATTTTTTTCAAGATTTTCATCATTTTCATTTATTAAAGCTTCAGTTTTAAGTAAAAACCTTAATTTAGAATTAAAATTATTTATTTTAACAGAATAGGTTTTTAACTTTTTTTGTAGACGGTCAACAACGCTCTTAATTTATATGACGAATTTCAGCTTCAAAGGAAAGATAAGAATCCCTGGCCAGTTCTCCTGGCATTTTATACCTTTGTATTATGCAATTATTCATGTCAGGTGATTTATTTGATAAACTTGAAAATCAACATTAAAATTTTATATTATTTTATAATTTATTTATTGTATTAATCAGTAAAATATAATACAAAGAGTTAAAAAAATGAATTTACAATGAATGTAATCCGAATGATTTCCTGTATTAATTAAAAAATAGTCTTGTTCTTATATTTGTACTAGTAATTCAATACAAATATCATTCCATAATTTAGTAAAATTTGTTCAATATAATATCCAGAGCCGTAGTAACTAAAAATTGCGCCCTGTGCGAAGTTCAAATCTGGCACCACCAGCGCGAAAAAGATTCACTACTACAAATTATGTCTTAAAAAAATTAAATTGACTTTGGACGTTCGTATTCACATGCTCTATGATGAAGCATTAATCTTAAGCCTTGCATCGCCTAGCTATAAGAAAACATCAATTTATTCGAATAAATTCATGAATGCTTTGCCATTAAACAAAAAAGACTACTATAATTATTATTATGAAATTTTGATTTTATAACTTTTCAACTTTAATATATAATAAAAACAAACAAAATTAACATTATCACTACGGCTCTGATAATATCTTATTTATTTTAAGTATTGGTTTTTAGGAATTTCATTTTTTTTCGGAGATCAGATTTTTTTTGTTTGTTTTTTGTACAAAAAACTCGTAACAGCTATTTTGAGCCCCAAGCGTAACACCGTGGACATAATGCCTCACTTGCAATCCCTCCCTGGGCCACTAAAAAATATTTCATTTTTTTTAGATTTTATATCAATAACAAATTTTTAATATTATCATATGAAACAGTCATTGTTACAACAGAAAGAGAAGATAAAAAATAATTTTAAAACTAAATAACTATTACATATATATATATATATATATATATATGTATAGTGGTTAATATAATTTACTTTAAGTTTGTCAATTGGTTAGAGGATCACGGTTACTGAACTAATTTCAACAAATGAACTTGAAATGCCACTAACCCTAATCCTAACCATAATCTATCCACTAACCCTAACTCTAACCCTAAACCCTAATCATAATCATAACCCTAACTGTAACTGTAACCCTAATCCTAAACCTAACACTTTGTTGAAAATATTTTTTTTGTTAAAATTAATGCTGGATCATGGGAAATTTGATCTGGTTAAGTTAAACTAAGTATATGTTTCTAGTTGTACTTCAATTTAGTAAAATTTTTCTTTAATGTAACCTACATTCTATTTCGATATTTGAAAATAACTTGCTTTGATAAATGAAAATGATGTTTTTTGAACTTATCTGATAAATGAAAATGTTCTAACTATATAAAGATTTTAAAATGCTTTAGTTATTGACAATAACCTTAAATTACATAGAGAAATCGAATGGTTCATGAGGCTTTGCGTGAAGAATTGAAATCTAAGTTGGAAACAATTAATTTAACTGTAAATTAACATATGATTTTTTGTAATATAGGGTGACCAACAATTATAAAGTTGTACATTACTTAAATTAATATTGTTTTTGAAAGACAGGAGATCTTCCTAAATAAACTTAGAGCAAAAAGCATGAATAAATTTTAATTCATTTTATTGAACTTTTTTTAACGGTTTGTAATATTTAGTCCCGAAATTCTTTTAATATCATATTTTATTTTTTTATATACAAATATTATTAGGTTCGAAATCATTAATAGAAGTCATAACACGTAAAAATATATTTCTGTAACAATTACAATTTTAAAAACAATTTTTCGAGTAACTATTTTATTATTTTGAACGAATCAGAAATAAATAAGTATAAATATAAATAGGATTTAAAATCGTAAAAAATATATGTATATATATTTTTTATTAAAAATTTTATCTCAGCTTAAATTATTTTAGTATTATTAAATTCTTATTTGTTTATAAAAATCTTATCATAAATTATTAAATTCAAATCCTTTATGTTTTTATGAAAACATTATAGCTAATTATTAATTTTAAATTCTTATTTCTTATTAAAAAGTCATTTTATTTTTATTAAATTTTTAAAATCTATATCTTATAATGTTATATGTTATTATTTTTTTAATAAATCACTTTATTTCCAACATGTTTATGAAATCTATTTAAAGTTTATATCTAAAAGTTTATATTTATGCTATTTTAAAAATCTATAAGTTCGGCAATTCTAATAAATATAATGAACAATGAAAAGTTTTTAAAATCATAATTAATAACCTTATTGATAAAATTATATTTTAATTCCATTGCAATATATTTCGGTGGTTTTTCAACTATCTTCAGCCTCAATCACCTACAATTTTGCTGTCTTATATGTAATTATATATATACAATTGTAAATAAAATACTCTTAACAAGTAGAATTAAAACTTTTTTGAGTATTAATTGATGGATTCCAATAATTTTGAAAAATACTAACCAATATTTTAAAAGCGGTTATTTTCAATATTTGACCTATAAACTTCCAAATGTGCAACAATATTTCTTTAATTATCCAATAGTAAATGCTCTGGAATCCGTTTCCAGAGATGACGCGATGTCTCTCATTTGTATGTGGTATTACACATATTACAAGAAAATTGATAAACGAGATTGTATTACAAACTCAAGATCTTTTACTAAAAATATTTTGAATTTTTTGAAGTTTTTTTTATTTATTTTTTTATTTTTACAAAAAAATCACATACCGCCATAGCTTTATATACGGTTTTAGGACTTTTCCGCACAAGAAACGCAATGGGAAAAGTTTTTGCGAAGCTAAACAATGATATTTTAATTCAGAAGCCAAAAAATCTCTGGGAAGAAATCTAAAAAGATTCAAACAGAATGTTATTTCCACTCCTGTGAATGCAAATTTCCTAATTCCCGAAAAATATGAAGAAATGATTTTATACGACTCTGGTGTTAATGATGTGGATCGTATTTTGGTGATCGGAGATAGAGATTTGTTGTCACAACTGGACAACAAAGACGAAATTTATGGAGATGGAACATTTGATAAATCACCTTCAATATTTTATCAGTTGTATTATGACATTGTCAAGTGGGAAATTCTTATATACCATGTGTGTATTTTCTTCTTCAGAACAAAGATTGAACAGTCTATACACGCATGTTTCAAATCTTAAAAAATTTTCTTCCAAATCTAGAGCTATGTAAAATCTTAGTTGATTTCGAAAGAGCTATTATGAATGCTGCTCGTGATGCATTTTCTTATGCAGAAGTAAAAGGATGTTATTTTCACGTATGTCAGAGTTTGGTTCGAAAAGTTAACTCCGTTGGGCTTAAAAGATAGTTCGACACTGCTAGGGATGTTAAGGAATTGATTAAGTCAATGGCTGCATTATCTTTTGTTCAGTTAATGATGTTGAGAACGTTTTCCAGGACCTTATTCAAATTTTTCCTGACAATGATAGTTATAATGAACTTATTACTTATTTTTCTGCCATATAAATAGAAGGACCAGCTGGAAGGAACCCGTTATTTCCAAATGAAGTTAGGAATCATTTTCAAAGTGCCATTGAGAAGACATCAAAAAATACAAATTGATGTGAAGGTTTTCATAATGCTCTCAACTCAATTTTTCATTGTAGTCATCCTAATGTATGGCTATTGTTTGATGGCCTAAAGCGTGATATTGTCTGTCGTCGTTTAACTCAGGCCATTTTTCGATCTGGTTGTTCGAAAATCAAAAACGAAAATACATCAATCTACACGATCAATTATCGAGCGCTGTACAAAATTATAACGATGTAGTTGATAAATTAAGCTATCTACGGCCTATTGCTTCTTTCTACTAACATTGTAGTATTTTTTTTAAAATTATGTAGTACAATAAATTTTATCAAAGATGTATGGACTCTTTATTGACTTTTTATTTCTGAATTTTATATTTATTTTTTTTATTTAGTTTTAAAAAGTAAAAAAGATTTTAAAGTCCGCTCACCAAATTTGTTTATCGATTAATTTTTGTGATTGATTAAATTATAGAAATAATTAAAAATGAGTTATTTTTATTTGTAAAATAAATTGTAAAAAAACAAAAAGTAATAAAAAAGATCGAATAGAAAAAAATATATTAAAAAAATAATTATTTTTATTTAAAATTGTTTTAATAAATATTTTTATTGATTGGTCATTTTTATTATTTTTTATAATTATTTTGTTACTTTCTTCATTCAGAAATTCGTAATTTAAATAATTAATTAAAATATTTTTCTATGATATTCATTAGTTTTTTGTGATTATTTATTATTATTATTTACTAAAATGTTGTATAAATCGAATTATTTAATTTTTATTTATTGTAAAAATAATTTATTTATTAATTTTTGAGTTATACAAGTCCGGTGCGGAAAAGTCCGGTCACCAAATCATGGATATCATGACATTATCTGGAATTTGAGGACATCGAAAATATCGGTTAATATGTTGAATACAGTTTCACAAAAATTCTTCCAAAAACATTGAGGATTCCTATTTTGTAAACAGTTACAATTGTAAACAAAAAAGATAATTTAAGAATTTTGCTAACTCCATGTTTGGACAACAAATTTTGAAAGTCTGATTTTGATAAACCAGAATTGTTGGTCATCCTAGTAGGATAATAATTATATAATTTGTGTCAATTTTAGACCATTACAATGATTGAGTGGGCAAATAGGCACTAAATATGTGAAAATCTGTCAGTTTTAAGAACTTAAGTAATTTAAAAGATGTAATTTTTTATTTTCTTTCTGATTTAATTATGAAAAATAAATATTACCATTGATTTTTTTACCACTGAATAAATAAATGAATATTTAAATGATAAATATTGTTCTTCCATTTACAGCAATTTATTTCGTCAATATGTTGTGTTCAGCAAGTCCAACTGAAAGTAAAAATAAAAAAGTAAAACTTTTATTTTTTCAAAACACTTGAAGACCAACATAGACAGACATTACTTTTCTATATATGACCCTTGTTAGTCTATGTATTTCTCTCAGCTTTGAGAGTTTAAGAAATGAATTATTTTTGGAAATCAGGATGTACTGCTCGCAGAATTTCTTCACTGCGTGCTGTAAGTCTTTGACGTTTGAGATTTTTTTTATCTCAAAGTCAGACGAGGCAAAATTCATAGTACGCAAGTTCATGACCATAAAGAGGTTGTTGAAAAAGTGTTCAATTCTTTTCTGGAATATGCATACTGTGTGAACATAAAATCTTTAATTTTGATTACAAATATTCCCTATATAAATAAATAAATAACATTATCATTTGATAAAAACCCCTGAGGGGTATGTGTCTTCTAGTTATTATTCTTTCTGACTGATATAACAAAATTGTTTTCACTACTCGACATTAATTTTAACTGATTCATCAGTGAAGGCCATAAGCTCAAAGCCTTTGTTGCCCCAGAATATGAAAGCACCACTAAGAAACGATGCTAAAACCCTGATCTCATCTTCAGTGATCACTTCTCACAAGTTAATTTCCATTAAGCTGATTTTAGAGTTATACGTTCTATGTGCCGATATTCAATGATTAACGAGAAGTCGAAAGATTAATTTCAGAACAGCTACGACTTAATCCAAAGAGAAGAACTAAATAGAAGGCTAAAAATAATAGGCTAAATAATAGGCCGATAGGACCCCGAGAAAGAAATGAGCACTCAATCTACGCAGTACACTATTGTTTATTAACGGAATCCATTTTAAATTGAAAACGCGAAGGCCAAAAGAAAATGGACTAAACAAAAAGCGAATGCTAATAAATGAAGGAAATCACTTATAGTAATTTGTTCTTGTTGTTTCTGTTATTAAATAAATGAGTGTGTAATTTTTATACCTTTTTGTTTTTAATGTGGTTACCACAATCTTTAATTTTGATTACAAATATTCCCTATATAAATAAATAAATAATTTTGACTGAACAAAAATAACGCTTTTCAATTGAATGATAACGAAACCTTCTTAGAGACTATGGTCAGTCAGTATATTATAAACGCGAATTAGTTAAAGATAAAATAAAAAGTTGTATTTTTGGAAACTCCTTAATTTAAATAAAATACATTGATCTGTTAATAAAAATCTGTAATGCATTCATTACACTCTATTAAAAGTTATTTGTATTAAAATAATAATTATAAGTAAAGGTGACATACAGTCGAGTACGGATACATTGAAACTATTGTGCCAGTTTAAAATTTTCGAGTTAACAGAATTTCGAGATACATTATTCATATAAATATTTATATTGGAGGCTGTTCCTCTGTTTTCGTTATGGCAAAACCTAGTAGTTTACCTATTAAAAATCAGTAGTTTATTTATTATGGATTTTTCGATACTTATTATTACCTACATTCTCCAGATAATTAGTCTTTTGACATATTATTCTTATTCTATTTTAGCTTTTCGACTCTTAGCATCTTCTCATGAGTAGACGACAAAACAGGACGGCAGCACCTGATATGTAGAAGTTATTCGATGGACACCATTTTCAACGCAATAACGGTCTTACTTTACTAAGCACTCTTAGAGCTAATAAATCTCAGATTCCTCCCATATTTATAAAGAACAATAACCAGTAAGTTTTTTCGTCATTGTTCGCCTTCACCGATGTATTTATTCTCCGTTCTTACGTTCCAAGAAAGAACAATTCAAATATTTTACTCTCTATTTTGTATCATGATCGTGAGCACAGTGATCAGAAGGGAAAAAAACCTTAGATAATAATAGATTACAACGACTCTATAAGAGCTGTAGATATACTGTATCATTGTGTACATGGATAGAGCTGTTCATGGAAAACTAATAGCTGGTCTAATAAACAGTTCTTCAAGTTCCTTGACTTGGGCGCTTTCAATGCATGTGTTTGTTAAAGAATCTCTACCACCAAAAGAAGCAAAACAAATTATTCCAAAAACGACTATTGATGTATTGGGTTTGATGAAAAGTCATAATTTCGTTGTCAAGTGTATCGACAGGTCGCGAGTCTGCTTTGTCAGGTCGAATCCTCAATTTGTCGGATTGAGATTTGCTTTCGTCGCAACGGAGATGGTACCGACTCTGGAACTCGTTACTCTAGAAAATTGGTATCGTTGCTTCTGAATAATGATGATCTAAAAACAGTAAAGATTTTTCGATCATGTTAATTTGATCTGTGAGGTCCCGGTCAGGGCTTCTTTCTTCATTAAATATATTTTCGTAGATTGCCGGGTCAATCTATTAGAGCTAAAACTCGTGTAGGTTACCGCGAGCGGAATGTATCAGTTTCAAAATCGTCTCGTCTCTATGACGACTAAACCGGTATCGCGGGGGTCGAAGTTGTAGGCCATCGGGAATTTGTTTCAAGATGAATTTACCGTATGATGAATTTTATTCAATCGAATTACAGAAGAATTTGATAGTAAAACGAGCAGTAAAAAAGGAAAATATATATTAATGCACACAAAAAATTCTTTCTTTAATTTAATCAAGATTCCATTAAATACAATTTTTATTTACTTTAAACTGGTTGACGTTTTTTTCGTTTAAACAAAACTTTTTAAAATAATTTTTGTATATTAAATTAAATGTTTTTAACACTTTATTTATTTTGCATACGTTTTTTTTCTATTTTTTGTTATTTTACGACTTCGTTGTTTGGATTGAATTCGTATTTCTTTTGGGGGAGTGACAACGAACGTAACAGCTGGCTTTTCCTGTCTGAACTCTCATAAAGTTGGAGCATATTCGCATAAGGTTGCATATCCGACAAATTCTTCAAGATCAAGGCTTTGATAGTAAAGAAAGTCTAGTCGAAAGAAAGCACCAACCAGTGAGATTATTGCTACAAATGTGGTCGTAGCAGTCAGGTACGGATCAAATGCTCCATGTGTAAATATTTTCTGTGCAAGATTTGTGTACAGAAGTTGACCGTCAGTCTTGACTGAAATTGAAAAATTAGACTTTAAATTATTTTTGGCATTTTATATTTTCCTTACGATAAATAATTAATCACTCAATATGTTCAATTTTTCATATTTATGCTTTCCTTGTGAAAAATAATAATTTATAATCCTGATTATTATCAGAGAATAAGAGAAATTTCGAAAGATAGGACATTTGCAAGTAGGGATAAAATGTATCTTCTCCCCTACCCCAAGGGTACCTGTTACCATGGCAACGTTCACGATTACCATGAATATGGTTGTGTTACCTTAGCAAGGGTTCCGGTTATCTTAGAAAGCATTATCATCCCCTTAGTGGGCCTCCCATCTCTTTCGAATGGTATTGAGCCTCTAGGCTCTTTAGAGGGTCCACCCAAACTAAAGAATCACTAGCAGCCCCCCGATAGGCCTCCTACGGGGTCAGATAATTTCGGTCTCCGAGATCTTTTCGGCTTCCCTGTGAGAAACGACCACCGATGGGTTGTATAACCATGGTTCTGCATACCTTTGGCTGTATTCGTGGACTTTGTACAGCCGCGAAA
>MQRK01190761.1:4562-24980 GCA_001938485.1 Girardia tigrina | reverse complement strand
ACCCAAGGAGCCAATCAGAAGCGTTTCTGCCTAGGCTAAGGTGATCGCGACCGTTGCCGTGGTAATCGTGACCGTTGCTAAGGTGATCGCGACCGTTGCTAAGGTGATCGCGACCGTTGCTAAGGTGATCGCTACCGTTACCATGGCAACCACGGTAACTAGTTACGACCCCGCGGAAAAATGGGGCTTCACCCCACATGACCCCCCCCCTTGTTTGGGTCATGTGGGGAGAAGCCCCATTTTTCCCCTACTACTATTGTAAAAGACAATTTGCTCTAATATCTTTCTATTATTTATATTGTTCAAAAAGAAAGACCAAAATAAAATTAAATATATACTCAAAAAATTATTTGCAGAAACGATAGTAATAAAACTGCTTCTTGTTTAGGCTTCACATTTGTTGAGAAAAATAAAGTTGGCGCTCCTAAATTATTGTAATTACAACTTGTATGTTAATATATTTATTCTCTCGATTTTGCTGGCAACAGATTTTAAATTTTGCTGTATAATTTTCTGGAATAAATTACCAAAATCGTAGTGTTTTATTGTTGAAACTTAATTAATTAAAACTTAATTTTAATGATTTATTTAGCTCTTAATTGTCGTATTGCTCCATATTTGATGGTATCTTTCTCAATGTTTCAGCTCTAAAACTAATGTACAAACACAGAAAGACACGGGTGATTGATTTTGAGTCAATTTGTAATGTTGCGATGCAAATGCAAAAAAACCATGAAAATGGTGTTGCAAAATTAGATGATAGAACGTATTTTAGAGTTGTAGAGAGATGAATGCTAATACTTCTGAAATAATTATTCATTCAGCTCGTTTACCATTACACGTGTAAATAGATGAACAGTGAAACTGTAGAATGACAAATACGTTAATAGGTTAATATTAAAATAAATCGAAATTCCTGTTTTGAAACATTCTTAACTCAAGTTTATAATGATCAGTATTTAAAATCCACATTCAAAATAGTTATTATTACTTTCATAAATGCAAATTATCCTTAAATAAAACACGTATATTTATATTATTCAAAAGTTTTACTCAAAAAAATTCTTGTTTGTAATGAAATTTGAAACTAAATTTAATAGCCATAGTTATTCGAGCTCGTGAATTGTAATATGATAATTGAGGAATTGAGCGATTTATTGATAAAAATTACGATGTAAAGAGTATGAATAAACTGGAAGCACGAAAGAATGGTCAATAAGAAGCGTACGAGGACAACGAGAAACAATATAAAGATTAGGCGCACCACTGAAATGATCAAAACATAACCGCCACGGCAAACTTAGCAAAAAGTTGGGTCATAAATGTTTAAGCCTCCAGAACACAATTTTTGGCGGAATCTACGGCACAGTAAAAACTCCTATTGTGTTTGTTGACCATGATATAAAAAACAGTGATCAGGAGTACATGGAAATGCTTGGAGAATATTGTTTTCCTTTTGCAAAGCAGTGTCTAAGTGGCAACTATTGGTGTTTCTAAACTAGACAGAGCACAAAACTTACTCGGTTCAATACTTCCTGTAGTGACTAGTTTTTAGCAAACCACTTTCCTACGGATTCCCACATTGCCGATCAATCCAACTTTGTTGTTATTTTTTGTAATCATATCACAGATAAATAAACTCATCATTTAATTAAATTTTTTTGAATCATTCACAAAATTTATTATCAATAAAATATTGCCTTTAATAATTTTTATTCACTATTAACAAAATTCATAAATAAAATTTTATTTTCATCAATCTTAGAAAAAACAAATTATTGATCTAAATAAAGAACGAACGAGAATAAGTGGACAAAAATAAACGATTATTAAAATAACACATTTTTTAACTAATGAATTGAAAAATTGAAAAGAATAACATTGTTTTAATACGATCGATTTTAAAAATTTACAATTTACAAGAGTAAATAACAAAGAAAGATGTCGATGTGATTTTATGTACAATTGTCGATTTGATTTTATAAATAAAAATATCTATTTTATCATTGCATTCTTTTTTCACCAACGTGAGCCCGGGGTTGATTAATTATATTAATGGAGCGACGACCGATACGCGGTCAGGAGATTTCGGTTTTATTAACCTGTCGGCAAGTGTAGATCTGAACGGGCAAGATGGCGGCCTGCAATTTATATTACAAACGCCATCACTTACGGGTAAAATCATTAATCTATCAATCGTTTCTCGTTCCGTCGCGTTCCAGGGAACCGTATCATTAACAGAACGCGTGGGACCCAATCGATTCGCCTCCACCACTTACCCCTCCTCGACACTACGGGACTCAGAGGGGAATTCATCGACGCAACTGGCAACCGTCACCGTGACTCCACATGAGTTCACAATTTCGGCGGCATCTAACTTCCCAATAATTTCATTCTTTTCAACAGCCCCAATTTCAAGCAAACTGACCTCACTTATCGTATTTGAATCTTTTCGATTATTTGGTGTGGAGTATCTTGAAAGAAAAAAATAGTGGACAGAGCTTTGTCTGAGCGTGAAATTGTTAAAGCATGCATTGAGCAAAGCCTTTGATTTGTAAATTAGACTTTCCAGATTTAAAAAAATTGTTGAAAGTATTTTATTACATTTTTTCCATTCTTTATATTAGCTTACTTTCTGGAATTACTGGCATGGAATTTAGAAACCTGTTTTTGAAGGCTTTTTACTCAATCAATTTTCTCCAATCTTTGCACACTTACTCATTCTCGATGACAATAAATGAAAAATGTGAAAATTTGAACAAAAAAACTTTATAAGGTCTCAAAATTGGAGCAAAACGGTCTCATCGGAGTTCCTGAACAATTTTAGCATAAAAATATCTACTTATAAATAAAGAGTAGTTAATATTACGCAAAAAAACTGAAAAATAAATAAAGTCCAGTAAACCGATTTAAAGTATAACTAGTAAATTAAAAAAATATCTTTTTACCTCCATGCTTTATGCGGGCGGAACTCAACTTGGCCAACAGAATTTTTTAATTTTTTACTAGTTTTTATTTTATTGTTTTTTAGTTAAAACTTTGTCGGCCAAGTAGAGTTCTATCTACATAAAGAATGGATATAAAATATTTAATTTCTTGATTTACTAGTTAAATATTCGTGTTTAACAAAATACTGTAATTAAAAACAACCAATTATAATGTCAATTTAAAAACATTTGATACTTAAATAAGAAGAATAATGCACTTTGATATTGTTACCGAAAACAAATCCAAAAAATAACCTCATATTCGACAATTTTAAATTCCAATATTTTGTTACTTCAAATGTGTAACGAATTATATTTGAACATAGTTCAAATGCCGATAAATTTTATTATAAAAAACTGAAAATCGATAAATTGACAATTTACTCCGTACATCAGTTGAGAATCAATTTTTCGATAAAATGTATCAAGTAAATTTTTCAGTTTGATAAATATTTCCATAAATTTTAAGTTATTAAAGTTATGTATTATAATAACATGTAAATACAGTGTCACTCAAATTAATCCGTCAGTACGTTTTTTATCATGTTATTTAAATTTGTACAAAATTTACCAAATTAATCTTTCTTGAAATTTTATATGTCACTAATTTAAACATTGAGTAAATTTATCAATAAAAATATCTCATAAAAAATAAAAATTAAAATATTTATGTAAGATTTTCAAAAAAAAATTGGTCGCTCAATTTAATCCGTCATTGAGTCATATCAATAAAATTTTGTTTTTTTCTTATACATGATATTGATCATTTATATAATTTATTAAGATTTTGGCCTTATGGATACACCACTATCGATCCGTGAAATAATTATTAAAAAATATCACGAAAACGAGACACAGATTCAAATTTCATTGGATATGTATATCCTTCGATCAATGATATCGGTATACATAGAAACCGGTCAAATTGGAGCGCAACGAAACGGAAAATGTGGTAAAAAAGAAAACTATCTGATCGCATTGACAGGGCACTCTTGAAGCAAGCTTTGTTAAATCTTAAAGCAATTTCAATGACAATACAAACTGCTGTCGGTTTGAATGCAATGAGTATGAGTCTTAATACCATCAAACGATCATTAATAAGAAGTGGTTTATCTTTATACCAACCACTAATATCACATTCACTGTTTAAGCGCAAAAAAGATGTAAATAAACGGTGTAATTTGTGCAAAAAGTGGGATGTTTTTCTTTGGAAGAAGGTAGAATAAATAATGGTTATATTACATATTTTTTTATTAAATTGTAGGTTCTTTTTTCCGATAAATCTGCTTTTGATATGTGCCCTCCGCAGGCACAATATATAAGAAAAAGAAAAGACAGACTAATTCAAAATGAACACTGAAGGTGACATCGACCATTTTTTTAACGAATAATGATCTGGGACTGCTTTTCAAAAGAAATAGTTGAAAAAAACCATGAATTCAGAAAAGTATGTAAATATCCTTCAAAATAACCTGGTACCCAAAATTAATGTATGCCATTCATCTGGGATTGATATTTTTCAGCAGGATAATGCTGCGTGTCATAATTCCATGTCTATAACTTCATTTTAGAAAGCCAGAACATTACTGTCTTAAAATGGCCTTCATATAGCCTAGATCTGTCTTCAAAAGAGAATTTATGGGTTTTTGTCAAAAGAAAAGTTCACACTGTGCATAAAAATATCAAAAAAGAACTCATAAATACAATAAAAGAAATATGGAGCAATGATCCGAACATTAAGGTTGTTTGTCATGGTCTCATCGAGGGTATGCCTCGATTAATTCAAGCTTGTATTAACGAACGTTATTCGGTTTGTCTTTTTCTAATAAAATGTTATTAGGGTTTGCATTGCCTTGGTTTCTTAAATAATACTGTAGAGTAGATTCTGTTCTTATGCTGATTTTTATGGGGTTTTGAAATAGGGCGGTTTATAAAAAAATATTATGTAATAAAAAGCTTCCAGTTCATTGGTTGGCTAACAAGAAAATGGGTAACTACCGCAATTTTCACAGAGTGATTTAATCCATATTTTATTCCAAAAGTTACGAAATATTTGCTAGATAAAAGTGTCGAGTTCAAAGAGATTTTGCTTATCGATAACGCGCCAGGTCATCCGCAAATTTTACCAATGTCACGATAGTCTTACTTCCACCAAATACAACCAGCATTTTCAACCATTGGATCAGGGCATCATCTGCAGTTTTAAAAAACATTAAGTAAAATGAACATTTCAGCACATTTTGGACGAGATAGAGAATGAAGAGATGACAGTTATGGATGTCTGGAAAAATTTTCGATTTTGGATTGCATAAATCTTGATGATTTGGCTGTTTAAGCTATAAAGCGACAAATTTTAAATGCTTGCTGTAAAACGATTTAGCGAGAATGAAGTAAAGGGAAAAGCCTACCAGAAGAAATATCAACTGCAGAAATTATATCTTTTTCAATTGAAATTAGTACCCATTTTTTATGATTTTATTGCATTATGTCATATTTATGCGGTCCTTAGAAAATTGGAACCTTTATATGGTTTTACTATGGAATTGGAACCTTTATGCGGTTTAATTGCACTATTTCGGATTTATGTGGTTCTTAGAAATTTTGGAACGTATATATGATTTTACTATAGAATTAGTACCCTTTTATGCGGTTTTTTATGCGGTTCTAGCGGAACGTATCTACAGCATAAAAAAGAATCTACTGTAATTATATTTTAATAATTTCTAACGGAAATGATAAAATTTTATTGATATGACGTAAAGACGGATTAAATTAAGTGACCAATTTTTTTGAAAATCTTACATAAATATTTTAATTTTATTTTTTATGAGATATTTTTACTGGTAAATTTACTCAATGTTTAAATTAGTGACACGTAAAATTTCAAGAAAGGTTAATTTGGTAAATTTTGTACAAAATTAAATAATATGATAAAAAATGTACTGACGGATTAATTTGAGCGACAGTGTAAATTATTAATTGCAAAATATGACCACTCTCTAACATTTGATTGAATCATTCGCGAGAATCACAATAATCCTTTGGGATATCGATCAACAGAAAACGTGTTCAAGGATTTTGAGGCAACATCACGACACATTACTGGAATCTCATACATGTCTTTTTGTTTAGAAAGAATCAATTTTTGTGACTGATGGAAATAGTTTGAACGGATTTCAATTTGATTATCAATAACTGAATTATTAATTGATTTAAAAAAATATATTTTATGACTCTTCGATCGCCAAAGTTATTTCTGATTAAAAAAATTTAGAACTCAATGTCGACACAGTTGATCGTGATTCAATGGCTAGAGTAACCGTGACTAGCATCAATGATGGATAAATATAAATAATGAGGTGATTTCTGGGAGGAAATATGAAGAATAGTTTTCCTGTTATTCTGAGAGACAGTTATTCACAAAAAAATGAAAGAAATTCAAGGCGTCATTATCGAATATGAACAGAAGAATGGTTGACACAAATGGAATTAAGTTGCATGTGATATTAATTATTTTTAGTGTAGAATGATTATCTGGATAACTAAATATTTTCATTTTTGAACGAATAACGCAGAAGGAATAAAAGATAAGAGCAAGTGAAAACAAAGGATTTAAGAAATGAATCTTGATTGATGAAATTACATTAATTAAACAGTAAAATATCTCTGAAGGATCTTGTAAGCAGTATACTTGAAGCATCGAAACTACTGAGAGTAAAGGCATCAACTCTACCAAATCTGTACTAATTTGCTCGTTCTCAGCACCTGTTTCATACACCTATACAAAATTCGAAATTAATAGCGTTTGATACGACTCCTAATGTTTTTTAAGTCATTTTTTACGACGACCCAGAGGTTATCTATGAATTGATGCCTGGATAAAATGATGTCCACTTCAGAACTAAATGTATGTAGACCACAAATCAAAATAACAGGTGTATTTGTTCGAAAAAATCTATTATCTCATTTTGTGAGTGATTTATTGAAAAAAATAAACGAATGTTAAAAAGCGCTGCGTTTTGTAGTTTTGAGAAAAATTGGGTTAAATACATATTTTAGCTTCACTTTGTAGCATGCATAGCACTACAACGGGAGAGGACATTTTCAAGGAAGTTGAAAAAACATTAAATGATTATAAGTTAGATTGGAGTCGATTACAATGTGTTACAATTGATGACGCAAGAAACATGGCTGGTATAAAAAAATTTTTGGTTGGACAAATCTCAAAAGCGTGTGAAATAATTGGAAAATCAAAACCTATATTTTTTCACTGTATGATCCACCAACAATCACTTAGTGCTAAATATATTGATATGAGCTGCTTATTGAAGCCCGCCATTTCAATGGTAAACTTTATTCGTGCTCATGCACTTAATAATCGCCAATTTCGAACTTTCCTTTTTCTTTCAACTCAAACATGAAATTGATATTTTCTAAGCCTAATGAGTTGGGTTTAATTGTCTTCATCTAACTCTAATTTAAACAATTTGTTAAAGGATGCTCGCTGTGTTTTTCCCTACATTATGACATTGACCACTCGGACCACGCTATCTCGTCCCGGGTAAATTCTTTCTATTTTTCCGAGTTTCCAGTGTCCCTTTGGGACATTTTCTTATAAAATCAAAACTTGATGGCCAGGTTTGAATTTTATCTCACCACGCTTCCATTTCTCACGTGGCCTGCATCCAATGAGAACTTGTCTTCCGTCATCGCGTGACGATGCGACTCCTGGTTGACCATGTAAATTTGTTTAGAAACTCTTCACCATATCCTGCGATAATTAAGTCGTTAGGTTTTAGTGGGTTTTCTTTGTTTGAAACTTCATAAACTCAAATAAATTTGGTTAAATACATGGTGAACAAGTCACATGGCAGTCTGCAGCTTACAAGTGGATTAGGGAATTTGAAAATGACAAAACAAATGTTGAAAACGATGAAAGATCGGGAAGGTATCCGAAAGAAATTGGTCTCCAATTCAAGAAAAACAACACTTGGTTGAGACATTAACTGCAAAGTTGAATAATATGGTAAAGGTTTGTTCCCTATTTCAGACCTATAAAATGTGTGACAAATGATGTCAAAGCTGTTTTTGAACCTTGTTTTTTCGGAAGTACTATCACTAAAGATGACACATCATTGTTCGAAAAAACTGGAAAGCGGAACGAGCTTTCAAGCTGATAGATTTTTAGAATTTAAGTGATTTTTTTACATTGCCGTAAACGAAGCAACCCGTTTGGCTTCTGTCTCTTTGGCCTCCAATGCTTTTGAATTCAATAAAAATTTAACAATGTTAAAAAAAATAATTTTTCTTAATAATTGGAACTAAAACTACATCAGATCAAAAAGTAAGATTTAATACATCATAAAATTGTTGTCGATTCCGTGGAGAAATTCTCCAAATTCACGGTTTTCGAATCGATTGACAATGTTCATAATGCGTAAATCAGCTTGTTGATATTTGATTCGTTTTCGAGGTGGAGCTTCACAACGCACAAATTATTCATAGATCATATCAAGCGACTTCTGAGTTTTTCGCAAATTATCAATGAACTTCCATAAAGTGGGATGACAGACAAACGTTTATTGAGTTCAAAAGCATTGGAGGCCTAACATTGTGGATCGGTCGTAAAATAAAGTAGAAAAAAATTTCCTTGATCAATGATAAAAACGTCAGTTTTGTTTAATTCGTAAATATTTTTTCTTGATTAAAACATTTGATGGATCCGAGCACAAATTAGAAGAATTCCTGATAAGTATTAACAGGTTTTCAAAGATTATGAGATTATCAGAAGAGAGGAAAATCCTACTGGTAATACCCTACCTGACTCCAGATGCGATTCTGAGATACGAGAAGGCCCAAGGGAGTACTTGCGAAGAGAAAATGCGAGCGGCATTTTCAAAAGAAAAATCTATTTTGGATTTGATGAAAGATCTCAGAGTTAAGAGTAGGTTGCAGTGACCCGTCACTTGCGTTCCGCAAAGCAGATGAGATAATCGAAAAACTAGTGGAGAAAAAGTTTGGTAAGAAGGAACTATCAAACTTGGTCTATGCTGATATGATTGATGATAATAACGTCGATCAAGAGATAGCGATTCGAGGTGTAACAAAGGCAGAGGAGATCGAAAACATACAAATGAGGATGTATGAATATGGGAAAAAGAAAAGAAATTCACCGATCGCAGCATATAACACAAGGAAAGAAAACGATTGGAAAACTGTGGAGAATAAAAGAAGAAATCCAAAACTACGGAACGACAAAGTAAAGAGAGACGATACAAGTCGAAATTTTAAAATCAGAAAAATAATTTGTTGGGTATGGCATGAGGAAGGTCATGTTAGAAGAGAATGTCCAAACGTTAAGTGTAACCACTTACAAAGAAAAGGCCATCAACGAACATAATGTTATGAAAACCCAAATAGGTTTAAAGAACGTGACCAACAGAAATGGGACAATAATAGAAATCATTAGGATGACAGGAGAGATTATTCTAATCACAGAAATAGAGAACAACCGGTATACATGAATAAGAAACAACATTTGGCGGAGTTAGAAGATAGGGATGATGAAATAAACAGGAGATCGGAAATATCTGATAGAAGAGAAGAATAAAAAGAGATTATTCTAAAGGTATAAGAAGATTTGGAGACGAACAGCGAAACGAGGATGCACGATCATAAGGAGAGGTGATCAATGTGCTTCATTAGGAAATCAATGTAAATGTATGTTTGAATGTATTTGTGGTTGTATGTTTGATTTTACATATGGAAATATTCCTCGAGAAATTTGGGAACTTGAATGCGAAGATATTGTAAATCGAGAATAGCACAATAGTATGAAAACTCAAGATGATAAGAAACTAAATGGGGGAACGGAAATATTGAAGATATCAAAGTTTAAGATAAGTTATAAAGAATTGAAAGGACGTCCAAGTGTGGATTTTTATGTGGAAGATCGAAAAGTTCATTGTCTTTTGAATATTAAATCTAAATTTGAATAAATTAGTTTCAGATAATAAGAATTAAAATATCAATCACCCATCTGGGTAGGAGAGACACAATCCCGAATAAACACACGACATTTAAACATGCAAACAAAACACAAAACATCAACATTCCAAATATTCCTCACAATATAAAATTTTTTAAAGGTAAAAGAAATTTATCAAAATATTTTTATAGATTACGTAATAGTAACTATTATAATTAAAACAAAAACTTGACAATTACGTTTTAGCGCTGCACTCGAGGAACATGAGCCCGTTCTCATCCGCCACGGCCTTGCCCTCTTCGTATGTGACGTCCCGCTGCTCGTGCATGTCGCTCTTGTTCCCGATCATGAAGATCACAGTGTTGGGGCTTGTGAGGCCGCGCGCGTCTGTCAACCAGCTGTGAATGTGGTTGAATGTCGACTTGCGTGTCACATCGTACACGAGCAGAGCGCCAGCTGCGCCCCGATAATACGACCGAGTCACGGCACGGAACCGCTCTTGTCCTGCGGTGTCCCAGATTTGTAATTTGATCTTTTCGCCGTTGATCTCGATGATCCTCGTGCCGAACTCCACGCCGATCGTGTGTGGACAATCCGCCATAACTATTTTGAGAGATTTGCAGTTAACAAATCGTTTTTTTATCGGGGTGAACTACAATTCTGACCCCACCGAAATGATCAAATATATGATTTAGGTTAAGGGATATTTAAGAACTGTGAGGATTGACGCATTCTTAAAATTTTTGAATATTTAAAATAAGCAAATACTTAGGCTGTCCCAAAAGTCCTCAGGTGGCCTTTAAAAACACACTAATATTTTACCAAATTCTGAATATTATTCAGACTGTCATAAATACTGTGTTAAAATTTCAAAGCATAAAATTTGAAACTTACCAAAAAAAAATAATATTATTAACCAACAACAAAATTAGATGCAGCGAATTTAAAAATTTATTTAAAAAAAATATTTTAAAAATTTCTTAAGCAACAACATATTCACCATTGTTGTCAATAACCAACTGACAATAATTAAAAAGTTTATCTAGTTGATTTTTTAATGTTTCTGTTGATAAAGAATTAAAAAAGAATTTACAAGCTTCTTCAATTTCTTTGTGTGATTTGAAAACATGATTTTAAAAACTTTTCTTCATTTTTGAAAACAAGAATCCGTCCCACAGATTAAAATCTGGACTATAGGGCGATTGAAAAAGTTTTTTCAATTTTTCTTCTTTCAAAAAAGAGTTGTTTCTTTGCTAGAATGACGTCTTGCATTACCACTACTTAAGTTCCTTTAGCTTGATGCTGTTAGATCTAAGTTTCCGCCATTTTTCACCGGTGTCATGAACAAAGTTCACATACGCCTTGGAATCAATCTTGGTACCATATGGCAGTGCTTTTACATTAAAACGTTTGTTGCAGGTAAAGGTTACGAAAACAAGAGATTTTTTATCAGTCATTGGCGATGGCTTTATCTCTTTTGGTGGAACAGCATTAGAAGGAATCCAAACTTTGGTGATCTTCTTTCTTTCCTCTACCTTGGAAAAAGACCCATGTCTCATCCTCGATCGCTATGTTGGAATATGCTTCATCACCCATCTGTGATATTACATGGTGTATATGCTTTGCAGTGTTAATGCGTTGTTGTTTATTAGCAGCAGAAAGTTCGTGAGGGACCCAAACAGAGCAAACTTTTTTGTAATGAAGTTTTTCACGCAAAATTTTGTGGACTGTATTTTTGCCTAAAGAAAGTTCATTTTCAATATAATGTAAAGACGCATTTGGAGCTTCATCAATCACTTCTTTGACTGCTTTAATCTATTCATCGTCTATTAATGACGGCCTACCACTTCTTGATGAATCGTCGAAGGACGTCCGCTTTTGTTTTTTAAAATCAGTCAACCATTGTTGAATAGTTTTCAGTACTGGATGATTTGCGTCTTCCCATGCCTGCTGAAGAATTTCTGAATCAGAGAATCCTCTTTTACTTTGAGTTAGAACAAAAAAACGTTGGCAACATTTATTTGGTTCCATTGTTAAAAACCGCTTGATTTAAATTCGCTGCACTTTTAAAATTTCAATACTTTAATAAAACAAAATTTTACTTTTTTTAATTTTATGCTTTGAAATTTTAACACAGTATTTATGACAGTCTGAATAATATTCAGTCAAAATTTGGTTAAATTTGGTAAAATATTAATGTGTTTTTAAAGGCCACCTGAGGACTTTTGGGACAGCCTAAGTATCTAAGATCAAAAGTTCTTGAAAAGAATTTTAATTAAAAATATATCTCTAATTAATTTTTAAAAAGTAATTAAAATAATGAAAATAATATTAAAAGAACAATGACAAAAATATCATAATAAAAATAATTTTAACAAATAGTGATTGGATTTACTTCATTATGGGTCCTCATTGGTTTAAGAGTAACCTGTACTATTGTATTTGTCCATTATCTGTACTTAAGTTGTTGAAGTCTTTCAGTTTGATTAAAAATTTATTTCTGCTTTTTTTAATAGTTTTTAAAATTTTTAATAAATTGTTTCAAATGAATTTCAAAAAACAATTCATTGGTTTATTTTTTTCAGTTAATATTTGATAATTTATAAATACTTAATAATTATTGTAATTTGCTTTTAAAAACATTTTTTATTTTTTTAATATTTTATTTATTTTTATTCATTTAATGCTTAATTATTAAAAAACAAATTAGAGCGATGTCAAACGGTGAAAAATCTTCCCATTGTTGTGATAATTCTAGATGTAATAATTAGGGCACTGAATTTAATGAACTTAACCCTTTGAACCTTAAGACTTTCATTGCATTAGTACCACATCCCTGAGCTCCTGAGTAATTTTCGATTAAAAAATAATATTTGGCAACTCTGACCCAGCGACACCATCGAACTGAGTTCATGTTCGAGCAAGTTCTTGGTTATAACGATAGATATGGAGACCAGTAAATCGGCCATTAGGGTATATGTCTCGCCAAATCAAAAAAATGACTCTTTTATTTCCTCTCTTTCCGGGTGAGATATTATTTTGTTCTTCTCCTCTACAAATAGAGTCGCCACCGTCACCAATCTACCGCAGTCACACCACTGCGCCACCTACTCTGTTATCAATGATTATTATTATTATTACAGGCCACCATCCCCCAACAGTTTTTTTAAACGAGCACCCAGAATTTTAAAATCTTTATATTTGCGATCGAATTACGAACCTTTCTGTGTTCTGGAATATTACTTACATCTACATTACGACCACGTTCTTAGATCCTCCTACAGAGATGACGGGACGTCTCTCCAATGTGTATGGCATTACATCCATTATATGTAAATTGATGAGATCGAACATAATCAAAATAGGGTTGCGAGATTTATTATAAAATACATTTTGGATTTTATATGCTTGGTTTAAGGAAACCATAACGAGGTTAAACTGGAGATCTACATTGAAGGGGAGAAGCTGGACCAAGTTAAGAGTTTCAAATACTTAGGCTCTACTATCACAGAGAATGGGGAAAGCGAAGAATAAATCAGAAGCCGGAGTGGTATTGCAACAAACGCAATGATTAAGCTTAGCACAGTTTTTAACCTCAAAGAAATCCATCTCAAGAGCTGATTAAAGATCACTAAGGCTATTGTCTGGGCAACACTCCTCTATGGATGCAAGAGTTGGACAATAAATCAGAAGATAGACTTAAAGCGTTTGAATAAAGTGCTACAGGAGAATGCTAAAGATCACGTGGAAAAAAAAAGAAGACAAATTTTGTCTGGATGAGAGTGACAGAAATACTAGTTTAAAAACCGGAATCAAGAGAAGGAAGCTGAAATTCTACTGACATCAGATAAAAAACAAGCACTAGCAAAGGTTATGATTGAAGGAAGAGTGGAAAGATCAAGAGGGAGACCAAAGAGACAAAGGACAGATGATTTAAAAGAATGGAGTTGATTGAACATGGAATGTCTGCGAAAAGAGAGAGATATGACGAAGACTTGTGCATAATTGGGTACATCCATGGCCCAACGGCTAAGGTGAAAAAGAAAGAAAGGAAGAAGATTATTTTACTTCGTTTTTTTCAATTTTTAGTTATTATTTGATAATTTTAACTGAATTTTTCATATAAAAAATGAAAATCAAATTTCTTTCATTAAAAAAATTTTCAAGTTTTAAAATAAGAATTTTAAAATTAAAAAAATAGACTTTATTTGGAAAATAAAATAATATTTTTAGAAATAAATTAATAAATATTTAACAAATTATAAAAATGAAATGGTAGAAATAAATTTTATCAAGAAAAAGACGCGTAAAAAGGAGAAGAAGATAATTAAGAAATACGATTGTTCAAGAACCAGTTATAGTTAAATTATGGCCACTATTTTTTTGCTCAGTAAAAAATAAAACTCTCAGTACTTTTTAAATTGATTTCTCAATAATTTAAAAAAACAGTAAAATTTTGTTACTGTAAGGATAACTAATTATAAACAATCTATATTATATTAAATACATATTGATATTTATATTTAAAAAGGATTCACAATATTTTTATTAATTCTCCTGAATTGTTGTTTAAATAATATGGTATAATTGTGGATATAAATAAAGCTTTGAAAATGACTCGTGTGCCTCCTTGCAGTTACAACTCGGTATAAAATATATGTCGCTCGGCATATCGACCCATATATATTCAAAAAAACGTATACATATGTTCCCAGTGATGAAAGGGTTAAATTACTCTTTCCTCGACATAATATTTTTGTAATTATCATAGAATGCAAAGTTCCAATCAATATCCCAATCCTTCTTTAACATTCCGCACATTGTAGTATATACGATGAAATAGCGGACCGCGTTTATTTACTGTAATAAATTGGTTTATTTTATATACTGAGAATTCAATTTTAAAAATACTGCAAGCTTTATTTTTTACTGGAAGTAAAAATAGAGGCCTGAAATTATTTCCGTTGATTTACGATCTTAAACCGATGGGAACCGATAACCAAATACACCCAATATAATAAAATTAAATAAAAAAATAATTATAATAAAATAAATAATAAAATTAAATAATAATAATAAAAGAATAATAAAAAATATAATAATAATAAAATAAAATAATAATATAATAAAACATTAATAATTAAATAAAAATAATGAAATATATAAATAGTATAATAATTGAATAAAATAAAAATGATAAAATTAAATAATTAAATAATAATAAAATAAAATAAGCAAATAATAAATCAAAATAATGATAAAATAATAAATAATAATAAAAATAGTAATAAAATAAAATAAATTATACAAAATAATTAAAAAATTAATCAAATGATAAAATAAATAAATAATATTTAAAATAAAAGAAATAATAAAGTTAAATTAATCAAATAAATTTTAAATAATAAAATAAGAATAATGCAAAATAAAATGATAATAAATAAATAAATTATAATATTAAAAATAAAATATTAACAATAATAACTAATATTAAAATAAAATTGTTGGGAGCGTTGTTGAGTTCATAAAATTTTTGAATTTACAATCTGATCAAATTAATAATTAAACAATTACATTCCGTAAAATATTGTTAGCGATATGTTAAAATAAGATTGTCAGAAATTTAATGTAAAAAATGATTGATGTAAGAAATAAAATAAATTTTACGGTAGGTTTATTAAAAGATTTATGCAAAGATTTATTACAAAGTAAAAAAGATAATTTCAAATTTGATGAAAATATTTAATTGAAATAAAATCAAAAGTAATATAAAGTTTGATATTTTATTTGCGAAATGAAATTAAACTAAACTATTTTTAGTAACTTTTACATCGAAGTAAATAAAAAATGTAATTGTAATTTTTTTGGCAATTTTAATTGGAATCAAAATATAATTGTAAAACAATTAAATCGATTTAAATGAAAATGCGAATTTAATTTTATTTTAGAAAATGTAATTATTAATGGAAATATAATTTTATTTTTATGTATAAAAAGGGATAATTTAAAAGTTGTTAAATTAAACGAAATTGCGATTTTAATTTTATTTTCAAAATATTATTAAATTCAAAGTATTTTTTAAATTTATTATGAAAACGAAATGAAAAATGCTATTGTATAGAATTGGGAAATTCAATTGAGAAACAGCTAAATTTAAATGTACCATAAAATTGAAATTTAATAAAAGACGCAGCAAAATCTTTGTGACAAAATTTTAATAAATTCCCTTTATAATTTTTTATTAAAAAAAGTATAGAATTTTAATTGGAAAAAAATACAATAACCATATTTATATTTATATCAATTCTTATTAATAATGGTTTGTGTAAAAAGAAAGTGCAAAAGTTCCTCGGAAATATTTGTTTAAAAAAACTCAAATTGTGGTAGAAATAAAGTTTTGTGTTCATGACAACTTCTTTTGATCAAGAACCAATAAAAATAATAATTTAAAATAACCCCTCATAGAGGCCTTAAATCATTTCCATTGATTTACGATCTTAAACCGATAGGAACCGATAACCAAATACACCCAATATAATAAAAGAAATAATTAAATAATAATAATAAACGAATAATAAAAATATAATAATAATAAAATAAAATATTAATAATTAAATAAAAATAATAAAATATAATAATAGTATAATAATGGAATAAAATAAAATGGTAAAATTAAATAAATATAATAATAATAAAATACAAAAAAATAAAAATAATAGAATAAAAATAAGAAAATTAAATAAATAACAAATAATGATAAAATAAGAAAATAATAAATCAAAATAATGATAAAATAATAAATAATAATGAAAATAGTAATAAAATAAAATAAATTATATAAAATAATTAAAAAATAATTCAAATAAATGATAAAATAAATAAAAAATATTTAAAATAAAAGAAATAATAATGCAAAATAAAATGATAATAAATAAATAAATTATAATATTAAAAATAAAATATTAACAATAACAACTAATATTAAAATAAAATAATAACCATAAAAAATAAAGATAAAAAAATAATATTAAATCAAATAATGATTAAATAATAAATAATAGTAATAAAACATAAATAATCAAAATAATAATAAATAAATTGTATTTAAAATAAAAAATAATAAAATGAAATTAATTAAATAAAAAATATTAAAATAATAAAAATTAAATAAAAGAATAATTATAAAATAAAAAATTGTGCTAAAAAATAATAATAAAATTAATAAATAAATATAAATAATAATTAAATAATTTATTGATCGATTTATTTATTGATAGATCGATCAGAGAATTTCGGTGAAGTCAGCTCGCTCATTTATGCCTCATAAAAATATTAAATATCGATTCACATTTCTTCTCGGTGAACTGGTGCAGCAAGCAACTCTTGCCGACTCCCATGTCGCCGATTATGATGTATTTGAAGATATACGAATAATTGTAACTCTGATTCGCCATAATCGATTTGGATTGTGTGAGAGAGAGCGCACGGTTGAGTTTGAAAATAAATGTGATCCGGAAATAGTACGAATTAATTCGTCAATTCGTTACGTTAAATATCAAAATCTTTAATTCCTTTTCAAAAAGAAATATAAACAAACGCGATATTTGACAAATTTAAACAAACGATATCACTAAACATATGTTTGTTTGTTTTGTTTTTTTTGGTAAGAAACCATAAAATATCAAGAATCGTTTTTTTTATTATCGAAAAATTTAAGTTATAATTTTTTAATTTTTAAATTACTGTTAAAATTTGGTAAATTGGAAAAATTATTATCATATTCAAATCAACTGTATTTTTCAATAATTTCAGGGATATCTATTATTCTTTTGTTTGCTTTAAAAATTTTTATTCTCAATTTTCACATTATTTTCTGTTGCCAGGAACTGTAGTTTTTTTTATTTAGAGAAAAAAATTTGATTAGAATAAAACACTAATCTGACTGTGAAACCGCTGTCCATGTTTCTATATTCATTATTTCATTTCCTGAAAAAAAATCGATATTTGAAAACCCAGTTGGTTTAATTGTGAAACGACATTGAAAAGGTCCTGGTTGGATGCCACGTTGCGATAAATAATTGAAATTGAACATTTTCCATTATTTTTATTAGTTTACTTTCTATATAGGTAAATATGTATCCATGGAATTTAGAAACCAATTTTTGAAGGCTTTTTAAAATATCAATTTTCTCTAAACTTTGCACACTTACTCATTTTCGATGACAATAAATGATAATGTGAAAATTTGATCAAGAAAAACTTTTTAAGGTCTCAGAATTTGGAAAAAGCGGTCCCATCGGAATTCCTGAACAATATTAATTTAAAAAGATCTACTTACAACTTATAAGTAGTTTATTTTATTTTTTGTGTTTTTTTAAATTATTTTTTTAATTAAAACTTTTTTGGCAAAGTAGAATTATGTCTGCACAAAAAATGGACATTAAAAATTTAATTTTTTGATTTACTGGTTATTTGTATAAGTTATTTGTATATAGTTGACACATATTCCAATGAACTATTCGAATGCTGTTTTTATAGTAATCAGCATACAACAGAGGCAAAATATGTAGAGGCAAAAATCTTTGTAGGATGAAGAAATTTGGAATGTTTTCTTGGTTTCGTTTATAATTAGGAAAATCGAATTCTGAAGGATAATGAATAATGGAAGGAGTGCAGTTATTCTTTTCGGTCTGACAATGTTCCAGATTTCGGCCGTATTCGTAAAATATTTAACAAGTACGTTATGGATGGATATTTTAACCAAATTATATTTTGGTATCCGATACTTTCTTTGAACTATCAATTCTTCGAATACACTTTTTTCGAAAATAACTATTTTTCGAAATATTTTGTTTTCAAAAATAACTTCTTAAAGAACTATTATTATTAAAAGGTTTTACTATTTTTTTCAAAAAAATAAGTATTATTAAAAAATTTTGCAAAAATATTTTATCGAATTTGTTATAGAAAAGAATTAAACATAAAATAATATAATTTATTAGTATCATTTCTCAAAAAAATCAAAACTGAAAAGTGTTTATTTTAACAAGGTAATGCACCTTGTCACGTTTCAAAATTTCAAAAGCATATTTTAAATAAAAAATGTTTAAGTTCTAGAATTGCCTCCGAACTTACCAGATTTGAAACCAATTTAAAATCTACAGGGAATTAAAAAAATGTATACTGTTTCTATAAACAACAGTAGCAAGTTTGTAACAACTGATTCATACTACAACTAACCTTAGCCATCTTATATAGACGTAATTTTGTGTAGTTTTTATTTAATACTTGCTATTTGCATTTTTACTATATCGATTGTAGTGACTTCGATAAACGAATAGTAAAATTTTTTTTCGTACATTACAGTAACCTCGATTTTTGATGTAGCATAGGTTTTTGTCCAAAAAAGCACTGATATTTAGTCGGTACAATAACATATTTTTATATTTATATTTATTTATTACCGATATTACAACATTTGGCGGGAAACCAATACCGATAATACAGGTAATAGAAATATCCGGTATTTTGTATTCACTAATCAATACTTAATGTAGTGACTGACATACAGCGCACTTTTTATTTTGCGGATAAGCTTTTTACTGTGAGTGATATTTTATTTTATAATTTATATTAAAAAGTACAACATAAGATATTTAAAAACATTAAAAATAATTAATCTTTTCAAATCTTCATATTAAAATTTAAATAAAATAAAAAGTTTTAACTAAGTTTTAGATTAATTAAATGTTCTTTCTTTACATAAAATAATTTTTAAATAAAATTAATATGTAAATAAAAATTAATACTAAAACTACAAAATGTGAATTTTAAAAATAAAATCAGAAAATAATGAAAAATTTGTAAGAATAATTGTTTATTAACAAACATTAATAAAAAATTATCAATTTAAAACGATGTCGAATGACGAGAGTTTTGCTGAGAGTTGTCCAAAAGACAATTCGGATTGTAATGAAAATAAAAGTTTGAAAAGCCATGTTGGTGTTCTTAATATGGCGACCACGCCAGGACACGAACCTGGAATCTTCTGGAATCTACTGGAATCTCCCGTAGGTAACAGAAAATTCAGAAATGATCAGGGAAACGAGGACACACGATCACAGGGAGAAGTGATCAGTGTTCTACAATAGGAACTCAATGTAGGTGTATGATTGATTGTATGTATGAATGTGTTTGTGATTGTATGTTTGATGATGTGTTTGAAAATATTCCTCTGGAGATGTGCAGATTAGATAATGAACCTGAAGAACACGATGAAATATGTGCTAATATGGATATAGAAAATGAGGAAAAAATTAAAAATAATGCTGAAGATGTATTGATATTACCGAAGTTTAACATAAATTATAAAGAATTGAAAGGTAGATCAAGTATAGAGTTCCGAATAAAGAATAAAAATGTCAATTGCCTGCTAGATACAGG